>JAMKQA010043228.1:0-19259 GCA_024699735.1 Posidonia australis
AGGGCACAACACACAGGGAAGAACCACAACCAAACAACTCAAACTGAATTAACCATTAATAAACCATATTCAATAATCACAAGAAATCCATGGTTTATTTAAAATGGAAAATTCCAGGCACAGATGTTACACTAAGAAACTTCATAATTGCACTAATCATCATAAAAGTCCAGCTTTCATCACATTTAAGCCCTGTAAATTTGCATGCAGCCCCCTTGGTTCTTAACAAACAATACTTGAGCATAAGAAATTTGCATCTAGGCCCTTTTTATTACTCTTAGGTCCTTTTTCACTACATTTAGGTCCAAAATGCATTATTTTCATTACTTTTGGGCCCTTTTATTACAATTAGGTCAAGAATTCTTGTTTTTCATTTGTACCTAAGTCCTTGTGTTCATGTTTTGTTATACTTAAGTCTTGAGCACTTATTTCTTTGCATTTTAACCTAGAACCTGGATTTTCTTGCATTCCCAGCCTTAGGGAAATTGTTTCTCTTGCGCATGGGTTCCTGGAAACTTGTTTCTATTGCATTTAGGTCCTGTCCTCTTGCAGGTAGGCCCTTATACTTCCCATATTTTGCATACAAGTCCTTGGGAGCCCTATTTTCATTTCACAAGAGCTATATGATTTGTTTTCATCCCAGAACCTCGATTTTTATGCATGGACCTTGTTTCTTGAGATTTTGCATGTTAACCCCTGAACTCAATCCATAACCTTGTTTGGACAGGAACATTTACTTCCAGCCCCCTGAATCTTTCTTAAATCAATAATCATGGTTTTGATTGCATTTTAAATCACATTTTGGTATGTTTCATAGTTGTTAGTCACATGTGCTTTTAAATCATCACTTGAATAAAGTATTCATCAAAAAACCATGTTTGCATTATAAATGAATATCTGATTTCACATTTTAGCCAGATTTGCACCCTATGTGGGAATTTTGCATAGTAGACCCTGAATTGACCAAAAATGTGATTTTCACACATGTCACACCATAAGGCCACATTTTCTTTAAAATCCTACATCCTAGCATTAAAATAAGACTTTTTGAGCACATTTTAACCATGATCTTCCCCTTTCTGTGAATTTTGCACATTAGACCCTGAGTTTTCAGGAAATTATCTAGGTGCAACTCTCACACATTTCAGTGCCACATTTTCCTTGGATCCATCATCTTAATACTAGGATAGAAGTCTTTGAATGCATCTTAATCCAAATTTTTGCCTTTCACTCTGAATTTTGCATTTTGACCCTTGTACTTTCCCCTTATTGTGCTTGCATCATTTTATTATTTTTGAGACCTTGTCTTCTACATGTTTTCATGAAAACAACATTTTCCTGACATTCTGCATACATTTTGGCACATCTTAGACCATGTATCATACCCATGCATGTATTTATCACATCTAACCATTGAAATGATCAAATTGCCCCTATGTCATCAATTCATGCACATGCATGTTAGTTATTGCACCAAGTCATGCATAATCTCTGTCCAAATCTTTCCTTAGTATCCTTTACCTATTTAGGTACATTTTCATACATTCCACATAGTTTTCACTGCATTTGCACATTAGTCCATTCATCTTGGATAAGTCTACATCTCATTTGTTTTTTCCATGGATTTTCCTCCTACATGTCTTCGGATTCCTTCGTTTGATATTCGATTTGACTATCTTTATTCCACATTTTCGGACTTTTTCGATTTGATTCAGATTTCATCGTCCGAGGGCGTACATTAATTGACCATAAGGCCCACATTAGCCCCATCATGGATTATTTTCCTTTTTTATTTTCATGATCTTTTCTACGATTCTGATGACTTGGGTTGACCCCGATTTTGATCTTTTTGATGTCAGTATGATTTTCCCAAACATTTTGTGCAAAAACATTGTCATTTTATGTGATTTTCTTCACATGTCATAGTTTACCTGTTTTACGTGGACTTCTTTGCAATTTTTCCATCTTGATTTCTGTGATGTTTGCCACGATTCTAATGATTTGGGTCAATCGCATTTTTGATGCTCTTGATGTCGGTGTGGTTTTCCAGAGCATTCTTCCCAAAAACACCGTCATTTTATGTGAATTTCTTCACATGTCACAGTTTACCTCTTTTGCGTAGACATTCTTGCAGTTTTTCCGTCTTGATTTCTGTGACTCTGACGATTTGATTTCCGCGATGTTTTCAGTGATTCTGATTATTTGAGTTGGTTGTATTCTTGATTCTCTTGAGGCCAATATGATTTCTCGAGCCTTTCTCGCTAGAAACCTCGTCATTTCATGTGATTTTCTTTGTCATGTCGTATTTTGTGATTTCATTATTTTGTGTGGATTGCTTTGCCATTTTTGCGTACCATCTCACTCATCCATCTAGTCTTGTCTTGGCATTTATATCAGCATGATTAGAACACAATCTTGGCATAGCAAACATTCATTCAATCCCAAACAAGCGAATTAGACTAGAAAGACTGAGTTTCTCGGGCAGACGGGGGTGCCTAACACCTTCCCCGTGCGTAATAGGAATCCTTACCCATCCTCTGGTTAGTAGACATTTGGCCTTCACATTTACATCCCATGCATTCACTTATTGTTGCTTGTTTGTGGTTTTCCTCGTCTTTCCCTTAAAAGACTAGGTGGTGACTCCTTTTCGTTCTATTTTTATCCTATCCAACGCCTTCGCCATCTTGGTGTGGCTTTGGCCTCCTCCCTCTGGCGCAACCTTGCGCCAGATCCCCAGGTCGGACATGGTCACAAAAATTGACGACTCTGCTGGGGATACCAGATCCCGGCTTTCAAGTTAGTCGTTTCGCTAACTTTTTAGGCTTTGGCTTCACACAATTGTTTTCTGCCTTGCTTGTGATTGTTTGCTTACTTAGTGTCACTTTTCTTTTATACATTTGCCCTGTCATTGCACTTGCATGCCACATGCTTTGCCTTTTGATGTGATGCATGTTTTCTTTTTACAATCATGATGCCACGACACTTGCACATGCCATGATCATGCCTTTTGCTTGTTGTTTGCTCGCTGGTTTGCCCTACTTGTGTGTTTTCTTCCCTTTTTGCACTTGACATGCCTAGAAGAGTAAAGACATGTTTGTTTCCCCTTTTTGGTTAAAATAAAGCACACAAACTCAGAGAACAAATAATAAGGCAAAACTAGAAACCAAATCAAACTTCTTCCCTAGTTAATAAAATGCAAGTAAAAAACACAAAGGCATATTACATGATTGATCATATAGGGTATGCATCTTCTCCCCTGAGTCTACCTACAGTTTGTGACGGACAATTCTGGTAACCCGTTCTATGGCTTTGGCGTAAGACGTGTAGCTAGTTTGTCCCCCCTTGTTCGGGGTCGTGTCGGTGCTAGTAGAGAGTACAGCTCCATGCTACTGCAGGAGACGACGCCACCAACGCACCACCCATTCACCGCCTTGACTTGGCTAGGATTTAGAGTGAGGACCTTACTTTCTTGCCTTGAGTCGGAGACCTGCATACTCCTGAGAGAGTCCGGAGTAGACAGCTTACTAGGACACACATAGATGGTGAGAGAGCACATAATAGTTGCATCCATATGCATGTGCATTCATGCCACCATAATAATATTGCATCTATGTATTGTTCTACTCACATCAAGTTTCCCTAATGCCTGTTTCTTTCTTACGGGTTAGCGAGCAAGTTCCTTTGTCGAAGCTCGAGCGTCCCTGTTTTCTGTTTCCCCTTTGGTGATAGATCTTGCCCATCCTTTTCTGAGTTAATCGTCGCTATCAACGATAGCTCGTCCTAGGTCCCGTCCTTTGCCTTATTACCGCAGTCCGATTCTCACTCGCTCCCATTCCACCATGGCCTAGCGTCTTGGTGAGCCTTTGACTTCTGCTGCTCCTGAGGTGACTGCCTCTGCGGTCCCTCCTTTGACACTGATTTCTTCTGCCACTCCTTTAAACAGTCCTTTCATGATGGTTTGGAATTCCTCAAGCACCGAAAACTGGCAAGCTCACTCCACTGTGGAGCCGGTCATCAAGGTCATCATTGTGACGACCACACACATTCTAGAGACCTAGCCTTTATCTTATCCTTTGGCTGGACCTGCTACTTTTAGCACCCAGCCACCTACGACGACATCTCTGATAGGATCTCTCTCTGCTGGATAGTCTAAAGTCCAACCACCACTTGGATCCTCTACACCTTTTACTGTGGTCTCTGGTACTACTACCGACGGGTCTAGTGTCCTCCATGACCAACATCTTCTTCTGCTCGCTCAAAAGTTTCAAGGCATTGGTTTCTATATCCTTCTAGCTTTTGTTGCTCCTCCGACGGTTCCAAGGGTCCCTTTGTTGTCGTCGCTTGCATATCATGCTACACCCACTACACCACCTCCCCGGTCATCGCCCCAACTTCTTTCGACTTTAGTGGCGACGAGACCGACTCCGCTTGTAGATTCCTCACTAGTCACCGCACAGCATCCCCCCTAAGCACCTAGTGGCCAGCCTGTAGGTTTGGCAGGGGCACAACACCCTCACGTCTAATTCCCCAGATCCGTATCGAGACAGCAGCTGTACTCCACTCACATCATGCATCCCCCCTTCCTTCTTGCATCAGAACCAAGTTTCTACATACACCCGACAGTACTTTGCACCAACACGCGGGTACGCCGACCATCATGCATTGACACCAACAAACACGATGTTGGATCCTAAGGAGCACATCATGCATCCCCCTTCCTTCTTGCATCAAAACCATGTTTTTGCATACACCCGACAGCAATTTGCACATCACGCATCCCCCCTTCCTTCTTGCATCAGAACCAAGTTTCTGCATACACCCGACTGCACTTTGCACCAACACGCGAGTACGTCGACCATCGTGCACTGACACCAACAAACGCGATGGTGAATCCTAATAAGCACCTCTGTGTGACCCATGTGGCTACGCAAGACCAACCTCGGCTGCATCACCCTCATCAACCCTCCAGATGCCCTCCACGTCAGGGTGGGCGATCTTGAGAAAGCACTTCAACAGGTGCATGGAGGAGACTGCCAGTCTTACCAATTCTGGGACCTCTGCTATTTCCCAGAGGCTACTCTCCCATCGAGCTTCCAAGTCCTGGATTTCGAGAAATACAATGGTAGAGGCTGCCTTATCTCACATCTAAGGGCATACTACGGAGATCTCACACAGCTCCAGGCTGACGAGAGGTTATTGATCCATCTTTTCCAAAAGAGTCTAATTGGTCCCGCACTGAAATGGTTCACCTCTTTAGATATGGCCCTGATAAAGACTTGGAATGACCTCAGTCAAGCGTTCCTAGAACAGTACTCCTTTAATTTCGACTTAGTCCCTAAGCGTGAGGACCTTGCCGCCACCAAGCAAAAGCCCCATGAATCATTTGGAGAGTATGTTGGGCGCTAGCGCGCTCTTGCTTCACAAGTTCTGGATAAACCCTTTGATGAGGAATCCATTGAGATGGTTATTCAAGGAGCGCAGCCTGCCATCAGGGCCCTACTTAGCATACAACCTATCACCACTTTCGCATCACTGATTCATGTCGGCGTTCACTTAGAAAGTTCGCTGCGTAGTGGCAGCTCCCCTGCGCTCACTGCATTAGCCAAACAAGTCATGTCCCCTACTTCCGTCCTAGGAACAAGTGGTAGCAACACTAATGTTGGTGCGAACGGTAACGCTAATAAGAGGAGGGATCCCCCCCGGAACGCCGTTGCATACGTCGAACCTCCTGCAATGCCTTTCGACACGGGACGCCCATCTCAGCAGCAATTTGTTTATGCACCCACGTGTAAGGCACCACGCACCTCTCACATCACCACTATTGTTGAGCCAGTGTATCCCGTCGCACTCGCAAGGCCAGGACCGTACCAAGGTCAGGCACGATCGCACCGCCCAGAGCGTTGTTTCACGCCTCTCGTCGAGCCCTTGAGCGTCGTCCTCCCAAAGGTACAGTTAGTCCTGAAGCTTCCGGAGGTTTGCCCACCATCGCATCCACTGCTGGGGTGGTACAAAGTAGACCTGTTCTGCAACTTCCATCGCACCGCGGGGCATGCGATGGATAGTTGCTTCACCCTCCAGCATGCTATTCAGGAGTTGATTGACCATATGGTCATTGTCATTCATACCTAGCAGATGGAGTCAGCACCAGCACGAACACAAGCATCTGCATCTGTCCCTAATCCCCCTAGCATTTTTAGCCAGCCTCTCCCTGAGGACTGCCATCCAGATGCGCTAGGGACCTCTGGGATCCAAGTTCTCTTTCTCACCCAGTCCAATGTTTCCACGCTGGACCCTTCGGATTTGATCCATGATTCGTCTACTCCGTTCCCATGGTCTTTGTATCACTCTTTTCTCGAAGGTTCAAGCTCCACGGTGAACATGATCAAACTCACAACCAGACTAGAATATCCAACAATCCCGTTGGCACACCAACCTTCACTCGGTGCTCCAGCACTCCTGCTAGCACGCTCACCCCTACCAACCACATCAGTGACTCTACTAGCACAATCCCTTCCAGCTATAGCACCTGTCATTCTGCTAATTCATCCCACCACATAGTCTTTCCAACCTGTATCCCTACCAGTTTTACCAGATGCAAGCCTACCAGTTGTTCGGCCAGAGTTAGTCACTAGGGCAGCTGTGGTCATTAATTTGACCCAAAATATCCATCGCATGCCCTATAACTATGCCACAGAGTTGTGTGCAGAGGACACGCGTTCGGGATGAGTATATAAGGTCCCACCACCTGAGCCTTAGCAAACCCGGCCTACTGTAGCACCACCACAGCTAGAAAGCTAGCTAGTGAAGCCCACCACTGAGGAAGCCTTAACAAAGTCCTCTTCCATCATAGCCAAGCCTGTAGTCGACATCACTGCTCAACTTAAGAAGGTCATGGCTGATATTTCCATTTGGGACTTGATCCACACTTCAGCCAAGCACCGAGAGGCCTTCCTTCGGGTTTTCCATGCCGCCCATGTAACACCCACTCTAGAACCTGCAGCCTTAGAAACAATGGTAAGTATGATTTCCACACCCCAAGTTATCTCCTTCATGTCCAAAGGCGGGGAACAATCACAACCAACCAATGTTCGTAATGGTACAGTTTAAGAACTTCTGCATTCCCCTTACTCTGGTCGATAACAGTGCAGGCGTAAACGTCTACCCCTTGCGCACAACAAGTAAGCTCGGATTCAAAGCCGAGGATATTGAGCCAGTGGTAAAGGGGATGATGTTGTTCGACAACACGCACCACGATGCGTTTGGTTTGTTGGTAATTCCCCTCGTCATTGGTCCAACTGAGTTTGACGTGGAATTCTACGTCGTGGATCTTGAACCTTCGTTTAATCTCCTGCTTGGGTGCCCTTGGCTCCACAAGCATCAGGTCATCCCGTCAACTCTCCATCGCATGATCAAGTTCAACTAGGGTGAAAACATTGTTACTGTCATAGCTGAAAACTTTGAGAAGGAGAAGATCGATGCTATGTCAACCTTGTCCCACCAAACTATTTGCTTTGACTCCAAGCCTTCAGATCTTCTATTCCGAGTTAATCGGTTTGAGTCGGTTAATTTCATTCCCAAATTTGAACGTGGCAGCTATCCACCTGTCCATAGCAACCCCTCCAAGATGGTCAAGAATTTATGTCACTGCTGGGGATATAAGAATGGGACACCTCTCAGGAAGTATGGTTAGGGGATCGAGGAGCTTGTTGCCGCCGAGGAGCGAAGAGATCGAGAAGGACTTGGTTTTGAATAGCTGTGTCAAGAAGAATGTTCTCGACACTTGCGGAGATCAAAGCCAAACCACTCTCCCGCTTGTACTAACTTTGTTAATGCAGGCATTCTCAGCCCAGGGCAGAGTCCAGATTCGGCGATACTACAAAGAGACATTCTGTCAAGCACAGTTGAATGCGTAGGCATCGAGGATTACTTTTTTGACGAAGAAGCCACCGTAGTTCTGGTTCCAGCCACAGCAGTTATAGTTCCAACTATGACAATTCTAGTGCCAAGTACAGCAGTTCCAGCCACCGTCATTTCAATTCCAGCCACGACAGTTCCCGTTTCAGTTCTAGCCATACCAGTTTCCCTTGCAACCACTATAGTTCCTGCCACAGTCGCTATGCTAGATATGACTGTTCCAGTTTCAGCCATAACCATAGCACCAGTCACTGTATCAACAGCAATAGATCCAGCTTCTGCATCAGTCCCCACCACGACCTCAGTCACAATGGTGGTCCCTGAGGCAAGCTATGAAGCCTCTATCGGACATCATGTGGTAGATCCTCTTTCTCATCACACTCCAACTTAAGTAATGCCTGCCTAGATCCGATTGTTGGCGTGGAGCGCCAACCCTTGCGCAGTACCATTGACATGCACCAGGGATGGTCCAGAGGATGCATATTATGTGGATCTCGCATCTGATGAAGATAAGGGAGCAGTTGTAGAGGCACAGATGGACGAGGTGCTCCAAAGCATGGAAGCTCTATTTCAAGAGCAGCTCACCATCTTGGCAGAAGACACCATAGAGGAAGTGAGGCTCCAGAAAGGCAAAGCAACGATGATTGAAGTAGCCTCTCCCTCGTTGTAGGAAACGTAGGGCCATTCCACCATCATGGTTCTGAAGGAAGAAGAAGAGACAGTTTGCACTAGACCAGACGAGTTAATCACTCAGTAGCCGGGAGGCGGGTCTAGATGGTACCAACAGCTTAAGCCCCACCTTACGCAAGGTGGGGGTAAAAAAAAAGACCCTGAGCTCACGTATGCGGCGTCACTCTAATCAGTCAACAACAGGACAACCGCTAATCAGCAATACCCCATGTAAATGGCAAAGAAAATCCCAAAAAATTAGAAAATCTAGAAAACCAAAAAAAAAATTAAAAAACCAAAAAAATCAAAAATAAGTGAAGAAGCAGCATCAAAGAGTCGAGAAGCACTTGACTCGTGAGAGGATACAGAGATTGCTTGTCACCAGTATAAGAATACGAGAGTTAGTGTAACTCTCCTTCGACGCCAAAAGAGCCAAGCATCAGAGCAAATTTGCACCTTCGATACAGCGGATCCTACCTTTCAGAAGGCGATGTTGTCCGAGCTCATGGCCTACGAAGAGGAGGATGACAACGGTGCACCCGGGGATGACGACGCACTAGCAGAATTCCAACACCATGATAATGACCCAGAAGGCCCGAATCTCTATGTGGAGGAGGAGACCGAGCTAGTGAACATCGGGACCACTACAATGTCAAAGAATTGCGCATCAGAGCTAAGCTCACCCCACAGTTAAGGGCAGAATTCATCGCCTTACTCAAGGAATACATAGATGTCTTTACCTGGACTTACAGCGACATGGCCAGTATGGATATAGAGGTAGCAGTACACAATCTACCATTGAAGCTAGATGTCAAGCCTGTCAAACAAAAGCTCAGAAGATGGCGACCCCCGTGGCTGCTCAAACTTAAGGAGGAAATTATGAAGCAGTATAAGGTGGACATCCTTAAAGTCGTCCTGTACCCAAAATGGCTTGCAAATGTCGTCCTAGTCCAAAAAAAGGATGGACGGGTTTGCATGTGCATTGATTATAGAGATCTCAACCAGACGAGTCCTAAGGACAACTTCCTGCTACCTCACATTGATATCCTTGTAGACAATACAACCGGTCATAAAATGCTATCATTTATGGATGGATTCTAAGGCTACAATCAGATCAGGATGGTAGAAGAAGATATAGAGAAGACATCATTCATCACCTCATGGGGAATCTTCTGCTACAAGGTGATGCCATTTGGGCTCAAGAATGCAAGGGCTACATATTAGAGAGCTATGATAGTGCTATTCCACGACCTCATGCACTAAGAGGTCAAAGTTTATGTTGATGATATGATAGCTAAGTCCAAAGAGCCGGAGGATAATCTAGCCTGCTTGAGGAAGTTGTTTAATCGTTTGCACAAGTACAAGCTTCGCCTTAACCCTAGTAAATGTGCCTTCAAGGTTTCATCTAGCAAGCTTCTTGGCCACATCATCAGCCAGAGGGGAATTGAGGTAGATCCAGCAATAGCCAGGGCCATAATTGACATGCCTCCACCTAATATAGAGAAAGAAGTCAGAGGACTGCTGGGTCACCTACAATATATCAGCTAGTTCATAGCTCAGCTCACACCAATCTACGAGCCAATCTTCAAGCTCCTGAGGAAGAATGCACAGATCGGTTGGAACGAGGAATGTCAGGCAGCCTTTGACAAGATTAAGCAGTTGTTAGCCAGACCTCTAGTTTTGGTCTCACCAGAGCCAGGGTGGCCCCTACTCCTTTATCTATCTGTAACCCAACATTCCATGGGAGCAGTATTGGGCCAGCATGGTGAATCTGGTTACAAGGAGAGGGCGATATATTATCTGAGTAAGAAGTTTAATGATTGCTAGGCTAGGTACACTACCATAGAGAAGGTCTGCTTATCTCTAGTCTAGGTAGCTCAATGCCTAAGGCATTATATGATGGCATACCTAGTCTTGCTCCTTTGTCGCCATGACCCTATGAAGTATTTGCTCCAAAAGCCGACGCTTGTAGGACAATGTGTCAAGTGGCAGGTGTTGTTGTCCCAATATGACATCACCTTCGTCACACAAAAATCCATAAAGGGACAAGCAGTGGTAGACCATCTCTCCGAGCTACCTATACCAGAGTGCCAACCATTGTGGACTCAATTTCTAGACGAGGATGTGTTGTTCACCGAGGATAATGATGATGAATCGGAAATGGCCGAGGAGAAGGATCAATGGCACTTATACTTTGATGGTGCAGTCAACAAAAGAGGAATGGACATTGGCGTCATATTAGTAGCCCCCCAAGGCCAGATGACTCCCTACGCGAGGAAATTAAATTTCAAATGCACAAATAACGAAGATGAATATAAGGCGTACATATTGGGACTTCAGATGGCCTTGGAGCATGGTGTTCGCAAGTTACTTGTGCGTGGCGATGCCATGCTGGTTATCGCACAGGTCAACGGCGATTGGAAGACCAATGATCAAAAGCTCACCCAATACTATGCCCATCTTATGAAGCTCGTGGTAGAATTCCAGGAGGTTCATTTTTCCTTTATGAATAGGGCCAAGAATGCCTACGCAGATGCCTTGGCAACCATAGCATCTTGGCTCCCGATACTAGAAGACCATGCAGTGGATGTGTCGGTTACATGCAATGATCAACCAGCACACTGCATGAGCATAGAGGAAGCAGACCCATAGGAAGAGCTCCCGTGGTACCATGACATTAAGGTTCTTCTAGAATCCAGGAACCTCCCTCCTCAGGTGTCAGCAACAGAAGACAGGACATTGAAGCGCTTGGCATCCAGCTATGTACTTGAGGCTAGCCATTTGTACAGGAGATCCTATTACCAAATGCTCTTGAGATGCTTGGATAAGAAGGACGTCGATGCTGTCATGTTACAAGTCAATGCTGGGAAATGCAGGCCGCACATGAATGGAGTTTTGTTAGCCAAGAAGATCATGTTGCAAGGCTATTATTGGTCGACCATGGAGGTAGATTGCTGTTAGTTTGTGTGAAAGTGTCACACCTGCCGGATCCATGGGAATCTAATCCACGCTCCCCCGCAACAACTTCACAGTATGTCATCACCATGGCCTTTCTCCACCTGGGGAATTGACGTTGTCGGTGCCATTCATCTTGCAACTTCTAATGGGCATTGTTTCATTCTGGTGGCCATCGATTACTTCACAAAGTGGGTTGAAGCGACGTCATACAAGACTGTTATTGCTGCAGTAACAGATAAGTTCTTGAAGAATAACATCATATCCCGATATGGGGTCCCACATGCAATAATATCAGATAATGGGAAGAACTTTATAGCCAAGAGGGTCGAAGATTATTTACATAATTTCCACATTAAGCATCACCGTTCTTCACCTTATTGCCCCTAGATGAATGGATCGATTGAGTCAGCCAACAAGAACGTTACCAGGATACTATAGAAGATGGCAGAGACTCACAAGGATTGGCATGAAAAACTTCCCTATGCATTGTGGGCATATCGAACTTCTATCCGGACATCCATAGGCACCACTCCTTTTTCTTTAGTCTATGGCATGGAGGCTGTGCTACCGGTCGAGGTGGAAATCCCTTCCTTGAGGATCTTAAAAGAAGCAGAACTAGAAGAGGCTGAATGGTTTGGCGATCGCTTCATGCAGTTGAATTTGATAGATGAACATCAACTGCAGGCCTTATACCATTCCTAGTGTTATCAAAGGAGGATGGCAAGAGCATACTAGAAGAAAGTCCGTCCCCGGAGCTTTGCACCGGAGACTTGGTTTTACGGGCCATCCATCTCGCTGACACTCGCGGCAAATTCAGACCCAATTGGCATGGCCCTTATGTCATCAAACAAGTATTCTCTAAGGGAGTGGTAATCCTCGAAGACATGGACCACATTGAGCAGTCAGAACCGGTCAATTCGTGTTACCTAAAGAAATATTACCAATGATGGAGAGCCGCATCCTCGCCTTGTAATGCTTTCTAGCTGCATTTGCACACGTTTTATTCTTTCTATTCACACATTTTGCTTCATCTCGCACTCATTTTTTTTTTCTTTTTGCACTCATTACGCACGCATTGCACCAAAAAGCACATGAAAAGAAAAACATGCATCCATACATAAGTGCATCAGCATCATATCCTGATGACGAAAATTGGAATGACTAGCCTTCTTGAGAAGGGGTTACACCTCTTCAGTTGATACTACCTAGACCTTCTAGTGAGCGAGGGAGCCACCACCCAACCATGGTTAGGCGAAATGTCCAAACTCCCTAAGGACTTACACCTCCAGAGGGAGATAAAATTTTAAAAGCGAGCATGAGTGTGAGCCAAAGTAGAAAAATAAACATATCAACAAGGGAACAAAAGAAATAAGGAGACAGAAGTCGAAGACAGAAGCTAGCCTTAAGTGAAAGAGGCAAGTAGGTCAACTCTACCCCTATCACATACCTTGGGGAGAAGTCGAAGTAAGTATCCAAAGAATTCAGATGACCAAATGGACTAGCCACCCCTCGTAGTCAATTCCACCAATTCCCTCCAAATCTGGATGCCCATTACCCCCAAACAAGGATTAGAGCGAGCCTACAAACCTAAGAGGGAGAAAAGACATGAGTCAAAAGTCAAAAAAGTAGGTTAAGTCCCCAAGTGTTTGACACGGAGCTTAACCTACTAAATTATCCATTCTGGAGAGCCATCAACAACCTAGAAGTTTGGGTAGTATCTTGTTGAATCGAGGTCTTCTCCTCTTCTCATAACAGGCGTCATTTGCATTCCAAATCTTGAGGGTAATATAACATGACACTACTATTCCTGCATTCCATATCATTCATTCACTTTTCAAGGTCGTGCTAGGCCTTAAGCCAAGGGCGTGTCAGCTGCTCTTTGGCTAAAATTCTAACAGAGGACACTCTACACCTAGGGCATGCCAGCTGCCGTTATGGTGACAACCTCCTTCGTCAATCAAGGGGATGCCAATTGATCTTTGACTAAAGACCTAGCAAGGGATACCGTACACTAGGGGCATGTTAGCTGCCTTTTTGGTGACAACCTTCCATGTCAATCAAGGGCATGTCGACTGCCTATTGGTTGACCCTCTTTGGGACAGTAACTTAATCTAGGACACGCTGACTACTCTATTGCTCGAGCCCAAGAATGAGGACATTGGCAACCATATCCTTCTGAGATCAAAATAGGATCTCTGATAAATCCTATAGAGATGAATCGCAAAACACAACGATTCATGGCGGAGTATTGGGGGGTTGTAATCGCAACTTCCGACCTTTGTCATGTTTCGGCAGAATTAGCAAGATCCTTTCTATGTCTTGCATATAACTTTAGAGTAATCATTCCAGTGGTGTAAACATTATCATCGAACTGTGTTGTATTTCTCTTGGGGTTAAGTGGAACGGTTGATATCTTGAATACTCAATGTCGGCTCTGTCACCAAACAACCCCAGCCATCAAGGTTTGATGGCCATTTCTCACTAATTTGACACTTGATCTGGTCTTGATGGTGGCATGGATCTTTTCTCGAGGATTGGCGGCCGAGTTAAACCACTCAATAGCCTGTAGTTTGGTTTGCTATGTCGTGATGGTCGTTGAATGGTTTCCACAGCTTTGGGTTGCTCTTCCTTATTTTCAAAAGCATTTATGCAGCACTTTTTTATCTGCATCAGACTTCTTAAAATATGATTGTATGGAACAAAGCCCTTTGTCTAATCAAAAGTAAATATTTTGATGATATTCCACATGAGTTCTTCTTCCCACTCTGGAGTGGCCTGAGTCAAGAGAAGTCGAATCTTCCCTATTCGATCATGGGTTTCCCCACGATGATTGTACGGACACATTGCTCAGTTGTTCTTCGGATGTGGATTGGGAAACTGACGGACAGTGATCGTGATAAGCTGTGAACTTAAGGTATTCCCTCAAAGTTCTTGGATATTGCGAATGTGGAGGTTTCCTGATATCTTTGTTTGCAGCTGCCCGGTTCTGGAAGCCTGCTACCCATGTATTCTTCTTCGGATGAATCGAATTGACTCCCACTTTGGAGGAGGTCCGCCAAATGTGCTGTCTGCATAAGCTTATGGGGCCTACTGTGTTTATGTGGAGAGATGGATACAACTCAATATTGAGTGAACTGATTGGCCTGTCAACTGGCGATTGTGGTCGTCAACTCATCTGTACTGATGGGCCAACTCCAATGTTACGATTGGCATATTTTGACAAGATGGTCGAGATGCACACCTCCTTGGGCGATGAGTTATGGCTGAAAAGTTTTGTGGTCTGCTTCTTAGGCGAGCTAGTTTTCAACCACGGTCGGACCGTTGTGAACATTGAGGTTGTGGAGATTGCTTTGGTAATGGTAACCCGTCAGATGGACTTGGCTCTAGTTATCCTGGAAGAGATTTACCGAGCCCTAGACCGGTCATTACGACATTGTCGACATTTCTATGGTTGTGGAGCTTTTGTACCGGTGCGGTTGGCCGCTCTTCTGGGTGTGGAGATCTTACACCCTCAATGGTCAGCCTTAGAATATTATTGCCAAAGCGGTCATGCTCACACCATCACCTCAGTTCACAAAGAGTATGAGCGGCTGGACAGCTTGACAAAAGACAAGGTGACCTGGCACATCATTCCTTCGGCAACTCATAATTTCGAGGCCTTCTTCAATGCTACAGGCATGCAGCTTATCATCCTACCAGGGCTGATTGGTGGTGTTGAGTATCATCTAATTCGGGTGATGCAGTTGTTCAGATACCAACAATATTCCTTCATTCAAGGGCTAATGCCTGCTTGGTTTCAGGAGTACCCTTTGAGCACTTATGCCATGACTAAGGAGCTATCACACCTGTTAAATAACTCCATCTGATTAGACAGCCTCACAGTCATAGAAGGGAAGAGTTGTTCAACTGATTATGAAGTCGAAATTAAAGAAACCTGGCCAATCTGTGGAGCAACTCCAAGCCATACACTGTTTACCAAAGCTAAAGGCTCTAAGAGGTCCAGGGATGATGCAGATTCTTGATATTTGTGTTGTGCTATTTGATGAACAGTATAATCACTGCATTGTATTCGATTACTATAGTAGGTTCATTGAAACACTTCTATCAGTTTGATTGGATGCTTATGGTTGATTTGAAGCTGCAATTGTTATGACTGTAACATGTGCTTGGCTGGTTCAAACTTCTGCCTTCTTCTACCTGTCGACTTGACGTTGGGGTGTGCCCAGCAAATAGTTGAGAATATTATTTCGATTTGGCCCCAAAGCCTAGACAAACGAAGCTGTCATAGACTTCTATACCAGGTAGGGGGGATCCTAGTATCCATCCTAGGTTTGATTGGGACGGACGAATCTCAGTGCCACCCCCTTTGCCTTTGAATTCCGATTCTGACAGGCGGATTCAAGGCACCCTTTTCCATTTTCTTCTAGACTACCAGACGGAGTCTAGATGGTCCCATCCCAGATTCGATTGGGACGGACGAATCTCGGTGCCACCCCTTTTGCCTTTGAATTTCGACCCTGACAGGCGGATTCAAGGCACCCCTTTCCATTTTCTTCTAAACTACTGGACGGAGTCTAGATGGTCCCATCCCAGATTCGATCCGGATGGACGAATCTTGGTGTCATCCCTTGCCTTTGAATTCCAAACCTGACAGGAGGATTCAAGGTACCCTTTTTCATCTTCTTCTAGACTACTAGACGAAGTCTAGATGGTCCCATCCTACATTCGATCCGGACGAACGAATCTCGGTGCCACCCCTTGCCTTTGAATTCCGACCATGATAGGTGGATTCAAGGCACCTATTTTCATCTTCTTCTAGACTATTGAACGAAGTCTAGATGGTCCCATCCTAGATTCGATCCGGACGAATGAATCCCAGTGCCAGCAATTGCCTTTGAATTTTGACCCTAATAGGCGTATTCAAGGCACCCCTTTCCATTTTCTTCTAGACTACCAGACTGAGTCTTGATGGTCCCATCCTAGATTTGATCCGGACGGACGAATCTCGGTGCCACCCCTCTTGCCTTTGAATTTCAACCTTGACAGGTGGAATCAAGGCTACCCCGTTTCCATCTTCCTCTAGACTACCTGGCGGAGTCTAGATGGTCCTATCCAAGGTTAGATACGAACGGACGAATCTCGATGCTACCTCTTACCTATGAATTCCAACCCTGACAGGTGGATTCAAGGCATCCCTTTCCATCTTCTTCTAGACTACCGGACGGAGTCTAGATGGTCCCATCCGAGGTTCGATTCGGACGGACGAATCTCGGTGCCACCCCTTTGCCTTTGAATTCTGACCCTGAGAGGCGGATTCAAGGCACCCCTTTTCCATCTTCATCTAGACTATTGGACAAAGTCTAGATGGTCCCATCCCAGGTTCTATCTAGACGAATGAATCTTGGTGCCACCACTTGCCTTTGAATTTCAACGCTGACAAGCGGATTCAAGGCCACCCTTTTTCATTTTCCTCTAGACTACCGAACGGAGTCTAGATGGTCCAATCTCAGGTTCGATCCGAACGGATGAATCTCGGTGCCACCCTTTGCCTTTGAATTCCAACCCTGATAGGTGGATTCAAGGCACCCTTTTCCATCTTCTTCTAAACTACCGGACAAAGTCTAGATGGTCCCATCCCCGGTTCGATCCGAACGGACGAATATCGGTGCCACCCTTTGCCTTTGAATTCTGACCCTAACAGGCAGATTCAAGGCTACCCTTTTCCATCTTCTCCTAGACTACCGGACGGAGTCCAAATGGTCCCATCCCAGATTTGATCCGGACGGACGAATCTTGGTGCCACCCCTTGCCTTTGAATTCCGACCCTGACAGGCGGAATGGAGGCTACCCCTTTTTCCATCTTCTTCTAGACTACTGGACGTAGTCTAGATGGTCCCATCCTAGGTTTGATTTGGACGGGCGAATCTTGGTGCCACCCCTTTGTTTTTGAGTTCTGCTCCGAACGGACGAAATCAAAGCAAACTATCTTCCTATTTTCCTTGGGCTGATAACCCAAACTATCTGGTTGGTAGGTTCATCAACTTATCATACTTTGTCCCTCAGTCTGAAAACCTTATAGTCATATCTAATGCCCCTTTCCTCGGGTTGATACCTCACACTATCCGGTTGATGACCGTCGTCTTGTTCGGAGTGAGCTGATACATCGAACTATCCGGTTGATGACCATCATCTTGTCAGGAGCTGCTAGATACCCCGAACTATCCGATTGACAATCGTCATCTTGTCAAGAGCGGGCTGATATCCCCAAACTATCTGGTTGACATCCATCGTCAGTCTTTCATCAATCGGCGAGTCCGATATTTTGCCGTGTATCCTTTCGAGCCGAAAGATCTGTCATTTGCCAGGTTCCCTCTGTCGTGGAACGAGCCTGACAGTCTTGGCATCCCTTAGTACGAGTCAAGAAATACCTCACGCTCTCCTTCGTGAGCTGACAGGCTACCTGCTCGTTGCTAGCATCATCCTTTGCATCATCATCGCCCTCATGCATCACCTGACATCAGGGTCAACCCTTTGCATCAGCATCATGCATGGCCCCGAATCATGACTTTTGGTACATCCACAGGATAAGTGGTTCATGGCCCTACAGTAAATACTACTCTCCCGCAAACTCAAGCGTGGTGCCATGTCAACCTTGAGCATCGGTCTTGTTTCCATCCGTCTCTCGACCTCGCTCAAGGAGGGCCATCTATAGACACCTCGATTTTGCAGTCACTTGGTAGCAAGCTCCTGTGGAAGATGCTCTGGTTGCAACCACCACTCCTAAACCCTCAAGCCCACTTAAGCCCACACAAGCCCACTCTAACCTAATCAAAGCGAAAACCAATAATTAAGAATCAAAACCAAATAAAATTCATCTAAACATTTAAAACCCTAATTAATTAATTAAAACCAAAATTAAACAAAATCCACCTAAAAACATTTAAATTCCTAATTAATCAAGTAAAACCATAATTAAAGTCAAAATTAAACAAAACCCACCTAAATCCACTTAAAATAAAAATTAATCAAGTGAAAACCCTAATTAATGTCAAAATTAAATAAAATCCACCTAAATCCACTAAAAATCCAAATTAATCAAGTGAAAACCCTTATTAAAGTCAAAATCAAATAAAATCCATTTAAACCACTTTAATCCATTTAAATTCATGGAAAAAACCTAAATTAAACTCAAAACCCTAAAAAACCCTAAAATCAATTAATTAAGATTAAAACCCAAATTTAAACCCAAAACTTTAATTAAAATCCAAAGAAAACCTAATTAAATTGAAAACCCTATTAAAATCTAAAAACCCAAAATTAAACTCAAAAGTCTAATTAAAACACAAGAACCCTAATTAAACTAAAAAACCCTTAATTAAAACCCAAAAAAACCTAATTTAAACCAAAAATTCTAATTAAAATCCAAAACCCTAAAAAACCCCTAAAATAATTAAAATCCAAATTTGAAGCTAATTAATTAAACCTTGAATCATAAAATCAAAGAATTTAATTAAAACCACAAAAAACCTAAGTTAAATAAACTTTAAAATCCCAAACCCTAAAACACAAAAACCCTAAAAGAAAAACAATAATCCTAAAAAACTTAATCTAAAACCAAGAAATTAAAACCTAAATTAAAATCACAAAATCAAAATCATAAACCTAATTAAAAACCAAAAATCAAAACCTAAAACAAAACCAAAACCCTAAAACCTAAA
>JAMKQA010043229.1:0-23297 GCA_024699735.1 Posidonia australis
TGCATCCCATGCATTCATCCTTTTGTGGTTTTCCTCGTCTTTCCCTTAAAAGACAAGGTGGCGACTCCACTTTTCTTTTCTTTTATCCTTGCGCCTTCACCGTCATCGGCATGGCTGTGGTCTCCTCCCCTCTCCACCCCTCCCTCCGGGTCGAGCAGTCGGTCAGACGGACACGGTCACAATGAGTTTTCCAACGATCCTCCTCCTTCTCTAGCGAAGCTCGAGCTTTCCAACGAGTTCTTCCTCCTCTCTCGGCTCACCAGTGCACTCACAGTCTTCTCTCCCTCTCTCTCTTCTTTGGTTTTCACTTCAAGTGACCACACCTCCTCCCTTCCTTGTCCTTTTAATGTCGTCATTCACTTGTTGCCGCTTGCCATCGACAGTCGTCGAGAATCCTGATAGAGCAGCCTAGAGGCATGGTGGAAAGCTGGCTGTAGTATGGTGAGCATAGTAAATGACGGTGCCCATTGTGCTGCACTGTGCTTCTTTTGGCTTATACTCCGTTTTTGGTCCACACGGTTAACAAAATGCCAAATCCCACACAGTACAGGAAACCAAAGAGAGATACAATCAAAATAGGGAGAACTAATCATAATACAACCTTAAACACCATTTTCCATATAATCAAACACCAAAATTATACATTAATCCATGGTACATAATTATCATGAATTTTGGATAATTGTCAGGCAAAATGTGGCACCAGCCTACGGTACTAGTTTGCGATCCAAACCTGCAATTGTTCTATACAAGTTATAGATATTACTTCCTACCCCCTTAAAAGAATTTTGTCCCTGAAATTCTCCTCTAGTAGAATAAGTGGAGGTGCCGTGACTGAATATTTGTCTTACACTCTTAGGTAGCCTCTTCCGTGCGATGGTGCTACCACTGAACCAATATCGGTGGAATCACTTTGTTTCTAAGGACTTGTTCCTTTCGATCGAGTATCTGCATGGCATCCTCTACCACAAACAAATCTTTCTGTAGCTGATCTAGCTATACTGGTATAACCTGGGATGCGTCTGCCAAGCACTTTCTCAACATAGAAATATGAAAGATGCTATGCACACTTGATAGTTCTAGAGGCAGATCTAACTTGTATGCCACTTCACCAACTCTTCTATAAATCAGGTAGGGTCTAATGTAGTGAGGGCTAAGCTTTCCTATTTTTCCAAACCTCGCCACTCCTTTGGTTAGTGATACATTTAAGAAAATGAAGTTTCCTACTTTGAATTCCAAAGGTCTTCGTCTCCTATTTGCATAGCTTTTCTGTCAACTCTGTGCAACTATTAACCTTTTTCGGATCAAGTCCAGTTTGTCTTCATATTACTGTACAATCTCTGGGCCCACAAGTTGACGTTCGCCTACTTCTTTCCAATAGTTGAGTATTTTGCATGGTCTTCCATACATAGCCTCATATGATGCCATCTCAATGCTGGAGTGGTAGTTGTTGTTGTAGGCAAATATGATTAACAACAAATGTTCCTCCCAACTACCTCCAAAATTCAGGGCATAGGCCCTCAGTATATCATCTTGGTTCTCAATTATTCTTTCTGTTTGACCATTTGTCTGAGGGTGGAAAGTGGTGTTGAAGTTCAACATAGTGCTAAACTCCTCCTGCGATGCACCCCACAACCTCGATGTAAACTAGGTGTCTTTGTTAAACACGATCGACACTAGAACCCTATGCAATTGGACTATCTCTGACACACAAAACTTTGCAAGCTGCAACAAGGGAAGATTCACCCGCATGGACAATAAGTATGTCGATTTTGTAAGCCGATTTACAATTATCCAAATTGTATCATTCTTTCTCCTTGTCTTGGGTAACCTTATTATGAAGTCTATTGACATGTGCTTCCATTTCCAGATTGAAATATCCTGAGATTACAGAGTTCCTGTGAGCTTTTAATGCTCAATTTTCACAATCTGGTAGGTCACACATTTCATCGTGTGCTCAGTAATTTCTCTTTTTATCCCAGGCTACTAGAAAATTCTTTTCAATTCTTATACATCTTGGTGCTTTCTAGGTGAATCGTGTATCTGGATCTTGGGCTTCATCAAGAAATCTCTATTTCACCTCCTCCACTTGAGGCACATCCAGACACATATCATATCTGAGTCCTCCATTTACACTAATAGAGAAATGAGGTGCCTCCCTGCCTCCAATTTTTGCCAAATGTCTCATACAAATGGGTCCAACTATTGAGCTGCCACAATTGCTTCCAACAATCTCAAGTGAAAAGACAAATTTTCCATTTAAGCTCTAGTAGGTTCTTGAGACTACCTCCGTGGTCTGCACTCAACCAACCCTTCCAAGAGATGCCATTCTTTGATCAATAGGCTGGCCACCACATGAGTGAGTCTACTTAAAGCATCTGTGACCACATTAGCCTTTCCTAGGTGGTAAAACAGATTAAAATCATAATCCTTGAGGTACTCCACCCATCTCCTTTGTATCAGGTTCAGAACCTTTTGTGTGAAGATATACTTCAAGCTTCGATAGTCTGTGAACATCTCAAGTTGTTCATTATACAAATAGGGCCTTCAAATCTTCAAGGTAAATACCAATGTAGTCATCTTCAGGTCATGAGTGGGGTAGTCCTTCAGCTGGCGGGAAGCATATGCCATAACCTTCCCATGCTGCATCAATACGCACCCCAATCCGGTCCCACATGCATCACTATATTCAGTAAAACTACCACTCCTAGAGGGTAGAGTCAACACGAAAGATGTGACCAGACAGGCCTTCTGCCTATTGAAGTTTTCTTTACACTGCCAATCCCATATGAATGGGACATCCTTCTGGGTTAGTCTGGTTAAGGGCTCAATGATTTTGGTGAAGTCCTAAATTAATCTTCGATAGTGTAACCATGTCGGCGACAGCCTCGAGTGTGGCATGAAAGGCCAAATGCACGAGGGCCAACAAAGTCACGGCAAAAAGCGATAAAATAATGATAAAGATGCAAGAGACGCCACCTAGTCTACTTAAAAACGGGAGATGAGGAAAACCATTTTAAAACAATAAAATTATGCAATAAACCAATGGAAAGGTCAACATCAACCAGAAATTGGGTAATGATCCCTGTTATGCACGGGGATGGTATTAGGTACCCTCGTGCGCCGGAGAAATCGGTCTTTCATAGGTATCTTGTTTACTCGTATGGAAATGTTGGCTTTTCAGTCTATTTCTGTACACCCGAAGGCGATATGCAATGCAATGCAATGCTACATGCGAGTTGTGCCTTATGCTAAATATGGGTACAAGGACTATGGGCTGTGTTCTAACGCTTTGAAAGATCACTCAAGTCATGGATCGAATATCGGCACAAAGATATTGCAGCGATATAACCACGGATTCATTAACACCGTGTGACTATCATCCTCGCTTTACTACATGCAAAACCTAGGACATATTGCGTGAATGAGCATGGAACTGTGCAAATGCTATCATGGTATATCTAGGAGAAAACACAAGAAAAACCAATGATAGAATCAAGCAGGGAACATGTTAACTGATATGCGAAAGTGCCACTACTGGTGCACTGGAACTGCCAAGTGCGCCTGTTTGGTGCGCCAGAATGGTGCTCCAGTCTGGTGTTCCACCTATGTGCTCCACTAAGGTGTGCTAACAATGTGTGCCACTGATGTGAGACCTAAAAATTGCAGAACAGACAGTAAGCTAGACCGATAAGCTATGTGATATAAAATTTTGTAAACATGCTTGAGACCATGTGAAAATGCATCCTAGACATCTAGAAAAATAGATCACACAAAGGTTCATCCTTGTTTCATAAAGCCATAAAAGGAGTGAACCCAAGACACCATGATATGGGTCTTGTGCTCAAGGGCAATAAGCCTCACACTAGACCAAAAAGACTCCTATTTGATAAAGGCCAATGAGCCCCGGCTATGCTACTTGGGTCTAGATCATGGATTGGTGCAAAAGAACTCTACATATGAGTCCAGGAAAGCAACCAGTTCACCAGACCCAAGTGGCAAGCTAACTTTACTAGATGCAAAAAATAATGCAAACAGAGTTATTACATGATGAAATTGTGCAAGCATGAACATGGTATATTTGAGATCAAACACCAGAAAGATCAGAGTCCATAACAAACAGCAAAGCATGCAAACCATGATGCAAAATCTACTATTTGCATCCTGTGACTAGACTGGTGCGCCAAGATGGTGCTCTAGTAATGTGCTCCAGCCTGGTGCACTCAAAATACTCTGTTTCAGACTGCAATCTGATTGCAGAGCTTAGGCTAAATGTATGCAACTAATTATATTAATGACTATTGAGATCACTAACCTAGATGCTAGGGAACATAATCATACTAAACAACAAAGTCTAAAACACTCATTTCACTCTCTCCTTATTCATGCATGTTCATGGGTTCCTTAAGACTACAACTACCTATGGAGTTTTTTATGATTCCTGGGGGTATCTTGGCTGACTTAAGGAGCATGAGGACATGATATAGCATGCAAGGGTTGCGTCACAGCCCGTATTCCATGGCCAACAGCCTCATAGGGACCATGATACATTGCCCAAAAGTCCACACAGTACAAGCAATCATCACGACAAACAAACATTGAACATAATTGCATAAAAGAACATCATAAACTCCGAACTAAGCAAAACGTGTAAGTAAACATCATCATAAAAACATCATATCATGCAAGTTTGCAGTGTGAACTTCATTCAAAATGTCATGCAAAAGACCATATGAAAGTGAAAAAGGGAACATACTTATGGTGTCTCCTCCTTGGGTGGCTCGAGGTGTCTCTTCCTTGCTACCTTGGACACGATTGAGAGTGTTCAGGGATGCAAAAAGGTGCTCTAAAAGTGGATGCACTAGTTGCTAAGAGATGGTGAATTGTCAAGAGAGCCAAAAGTGTTGTTCATGGGTGGCTTTTAAAGGAGGTGAAGTTGTAAAGTTTTGGGATGCCAAAGGTCCTGGAAATCAACAAACTTGTGTAGATTTGTAGAAGAATATTCGCATGTGGAGGTTACAAGTGTAGAAGACCGATAGCCAACAGCCAGCACCCTGAAAAGTGGCTGTGTGCCAGCTTGGTGCGCCTAGATGGTGCTCCACATTGGTGCGCCATGATGGTGCGCTACATTGGTGCTCTATTATGGTGCTCCACATTGGTGCTCTAGTATAGTGCTCTCCACCTAGCTACCTGGATTATTGACTGGACCATGGGCTTGTGGTAGTGATTTGTGCGAGGATCTTGGGCCAATCAAAATGTCAAATAGGTTTCGAAAGTGGTTAAGCTTGCCGTGTCCAAAGCAACATCCTTCTAGAGAGTTTGCCTACAGGCTACCTTAAAATTGTGGTGTCTATAGATAGTACCCTGTCAAATCCAAGAAACTCTTGCTTTCTATTACATTTTTAGGTCTGACTGAACTATTCATTGCTTCTACCTTGGCTGGATCCACCTCATTACCTTCTCTTGAGATGATATGGCCGAGAAATGCGACCTCTCCCAGCCAAAACTCTCATTTTGTAAATTTTGCATATAGCTATTGCTGTTGTAGTGTCTCCAATACAATCATTAGATGTATCTAGTAGGTCTCTGTATCAAGATAGTATACCAGCACATCATCAATGAATACTACCACAAATTGATCCAGGTAGGGCTTGAATATTCTGTTCATCAAGTCCATGAAGGCAGTTGGTGCATTCGTCAGCCCAAACGGCATGACCAAGAATTCGTAATGTACATACCGGATCCGAAATGCTGTCTTGTGCACGTCTGACTCTCGAATCCAAAACTGATGATATTCTGATCTCAAGTCTATCTTTGAGAAGGCCGAAGCTCCTTGCAACTAGTCAAGTAGGTCATCTATTCTACGCAGAGGGTATTTGTTCTTTACAGTGATTTGATTCAATATCCGATAGTCGAAGCATAATCGGAGAGAACTGTCCTTCTTGACGAACAATACCCGCGCTCTCCAAGGTGATATACTTGGCCAGATAAATCCTTTATCCAGTAGTTCTTGCAGTTGATTCTTGAGTTCCCTCAGTTCAACAAGTGTCATTCTGTAAGGAGCCTTTGAGATGGAGCTTGATCCTAGCACCAAGTCAATTTGAAACTCTACTTCTCTGTGTGGTGGCATTCTTGGTAACTTCTTTGGAAAGATATCCGAGTACTCTTACACGATTGGTATCTTGTACCCTTAGAAATGGTGAAGAGAACATCGTCACACTAGCCAGGTATTCCACACTTCCCTTTGCTAGAGAGCGATACACCTTTATTACTGAGATCACCTTCTTTGGTTCTCTCGGTCTGACTCCTTGTATTATACACCATCTCTAGTTTGGACCTTCTACCAACACCTTCTTCTTTGTGCAATTTGTCATTGCCGAATGCTAGGCAGCTAATCCATGCCTAGTATGACATCGTAGTCTTGCATATCCATTATGATTAGATAGCCTTGAAGTCCTTATCTCCCAACTTGACATCGATCGACTGTAGATAACTCCATGCTAGGCTATGCTCTTCTAATGGGGTAACCACATCAAGATGGAAAGGAAACCTAGCTGGTCTTTCTCCAATCTCATCCACAAATGACTTAAAGATAAAAGAAATTGTGCTTCCTGAGTTGAATAATACTTGGGCCATTCGGTCAGCTACTAGGAAAGAATCTAACATTATTATATCATAGTCACAAACCATTATTATGATTATAACAGTATTGGAGACATTACTACAAAGTGATTTAAAAGGTCCATATTATATATCCATTACTGCTCCTTACCTTTTACAATGTCTTTCGAAGAATTGGCATCTAGAGTAGATACGGAGAACACTCATCCTTTAGTTGGCTGGTGAGGTGCATTCCCAGCTGGTTTCAGAGGTTTAGGGCATGACTTCTGAATATGTTCGGTCTTCCAGTAGTTTTAGCACACTACACTTTCTGGACCTCGATATCGACAAACACAATGCGATGCCAAATGCCCCGATTGTCCATAGACGAAGTAGTATCTTTCTCTTGAGCTATTACTCGAACTAGTTTGGCTGTATCCAGCACTCTCCTTCATAGCAACACTACATCCTTCATCAGCAGTAGAATTTGAGCACTCCTTCCTTTTCCTTCTAGAGCTCTCAGAACTCCCAGAGCTCGGTGTCCAAGAGGCAAAAGGTCGTGGAGTGAACATGTTCCCCTTTCCCTTGGGATGGACTTCCAGGAATAGCTTGTGTTCATCCTCATATCGGGTTGCCAATTCCACTACATCTGCCATGGTTTGACACTGGTGGCCAAGAACTTTCCACCTGAGTACTGGGCTCAGTCCTTCCACAAATCTCTTGGCTCTACACTTCTCTATATCAAAAGTCTGCACAAATTGTTCCAATCGGTGAATGGTTGCCTCATATTCAGCCATAGACATATTCCCTTGCTTTAAGTTCCAAAATTCTCTGTCCAGCCTGTCTCTTTCATGTTCCACGAATAACCTCTCATAGAAAACATCCTAGAAATCTTCCTAGGAGATCATTGATAGATCAAAGTTTGGGAATTTCATTCAAAGTGTAAGCCTCCACCATTGGACGGCATCACCCTTGAACTGAAAATTAGCTAGTCGAATCCACTTCTCTACTTGACATTTCATCCCTTCTAGTATCTTTTCCACCTCCAGTAGCCATGTCTCGCATTCCTCTGGTTTGCTGTGACCGTCAAAAGTTAGTGTGCTTAGTTAGTGGAACTGCTTGAGCCACAAATCCGCCTTGGCTCTGTCCTTGTTGCCACCTCTTAGGGACTGGACAATCCCTCACATCATCTCTCCTAACTCCTGTTACATGCCTTTCCAGGCATTATCCTCCTCTATACCAGATCCGGACACAAAATCCTACCTTGGACTCTTCCTCTTCCAACCGGCATCTTGCCGCCACCACAAAATATACAAAAGTTAGGTGTAAATACCTTACTTGTGTAGTCCTATGGAGCCATTAGACTGGACACTACTAAGTTGGTGCACTTAGTGAAAATTAGGCTCTGATACCACTCTGTAACGCCTCAATATGTCACATAACAGTATCAATACTACCCAGATAATTAATTAAATATCTAACGAAGTAAAATTAAAATTAACAATAGGAATCAAACTAAGTGACTACCCAGAACCTTGTGTGCGGCTAAGTGGCTCTAGATAATCTATATCAGGATTGGACTGCATCTCAAAAATCTGCACCTAGAAAAGAAAACCAAAATGAAATACGTGAGTGATGTCTAAGTCACCTAGTACGCCCTCACCCAAAAATTACAACAAAATCACGAAAAACACACAAATCGCAGTTACCAAAGCTGAGTCAAAAAGAATCATAAATCTAGAAAACTCATTTGCAATGATCTAGAAATTCACTTTGCAAAACATGTCTTTCTAAATCATAATCATTTTCCTTTGAATTCACATGTACTTATAAACTATTTTATGCATTCAAATCCTTGTCTAGAACTATCTCAAAAAAACCACACACCACACTAACAAAACCCATTGCATCACCCTAGCTATAGGTAACCGACAACCACAAGCAGTCGGCGAGGCTACAACCTCGACCCTACTACACTACTGTGGTGAATCATCTTATGTAGGAGTTCAACCACCCCGATCGTAGCCTCGCTATATCACATATAGTGCACATACATGAGGTGCATCCTCTGATGCCCCTTGTTGCTTGAGCACTTGGGGCCTCCTACCCCAGACCTAGCCAACTCCGACACTAAGGGAAAGGCTAGCTCTATCTCACCTCTGGGTCCTATAGTACTACAGTTACAGTAACTCGACAATCACGACCTTGGACATGTCCTTGACCACTTAGAGGTATCAATACTCCTTTTTAATTGGTACGGTCTTTCGACAACGTGGTTCCTACTAAAACCTCAGAAAACGTTTCCAACAGTTGCACTCCATTTCAAAATCATTTTTCAAACCTTTTTCATTATTGGAATCCATTATCAATAATCAAAACTATAATTAAACACAATCATTTATTCTACTGAAAACCGGTCTTGACAAAACCATGGTACTTGTTCATGGTACCAACCTACAGTACCAATCCGCAAGTTGGGTTTTTACAATCAGTTCAGAAACCCACATTTGACACTAGAAATCGTCAGAGATGGGAGCCACTAGCGAACCCATCTTTAACCTTATAAAAATCACAAAAAATATATAAAACTGAAGAGATCAAAGTCTTCTACCATTTGAGAGAAGTATCATTGAAAATGACTAAGTATACTTCGTGTTATGAAATTATATCTCATCAAAAGTCACTGACATGGCACTGTAGCAAAATCCTCGAAAATCATTCCAATATCAACAATAATTCTCTAAAAATTCAACATCACTTTTATTCATCAAGAAACATCCGATTCTATTGATATTGCATGAATTTAATGGATTGAGGAGAGAAAACAGAGTGGAAAGTGTGTACTCAGTGAGCTTTCCAACAATCACCCTTCTTCTCCAATGATGCCCGAGCTTTCCGGTGAGTTCATCCTCCTCTCTTGGCTCACTGGTGCACTCACAAACTTCTCTCCCTCTCTTTCTTCACTAGCTTTCACTTCGAGTGACTTCACCTCCTCCCTTCCTCCTCAATTTAATGCTTCGTTTGTTTGTCATCGCTTGCCATCGATAGTTGTTGAGAATCCCAGTGGAGCGGTGCTGAGGCATGGCAGAAAGCTAGTAGTGGTATGGAGAGCACAGTAAACAGTGGTGCCTACTATGCTGCATTGTACTTCTTTTGGCTTATACTCCGTTTCAGGTCCACACAGTTAACAAAATGGCAAATACTACACAGCAAAGGGAACTAGAGAGAGACACAATCCAAATAGGGAGAACTAATCACAATACAACCTTAAACACCAGTTTTTATATAATCAAACACCAAAATTATACATTAATCAATGGTACATGATTATAATGAATTCTGGATAATTGTCAGGCAAAACACGGCACCAGCCTGAGGTACTAGTCCACGAGCCAAACCTATGGTTGTTCTATATAGTTTACAGTTATTATAGCTACCCTATCCATTACCCATTAGGATAACGGATGATGGCTAAGGTTGGCGAGTGAAACGAGTGAGTTGAATGTAAGCAAACCTACACTGACTAAATGTAATTGTAACGACTCCCAAGTCGTTAGCATTCAACCTAACTACACAATTTCATTTTCGTTTTACTCTTTTTTTCTAATTAGAATTATACTAATTATACAACTAAATCTAAGTACAATCAACAGAAATAAATCCAATAAACAATAGAAATAAAGCTAAACTAAACACTTACCAGGATCCTTAATGTGTGGCAACGTGACTTCTTCTATCTGCACTAGCTGAGAACTAACTCCTATCCTGCATCTGCCAAAAACACCAAAGCCAAAGCACATGGGAATGACCACTCAAAACGATCACTTAGCACACACCCTATCTGACAACTCAACACACTACACTGAGGAAGCAGGCGTAACTATGTCCCACACAAACAAGCACAAGCATCCCACCTGGATGCTGCAATACCACAACAGTGCAATCCACTATTGCTCAACAAGCAGCAAGACCTCGAAACCATGCCTTTAAAATCATTCTTTTCTTTTCTTTTCAAAACTATATGCATACTCTTTTAAACCATTATGCAAACTTGATGTAATATCCGTGCCTAGATTATCTAGATGAATGTAATTAATGTAAATTATGTGTGTAATCTGGATAACTAGTATGTTAATGAAGAGATTTGTGTTGAACTCCCTCTATTTTGTGATAATTAACTCTAGTTCTTGCCCTATTGTGCTGTATTTAGGAATTTTGTCCCATGTGTGTGGGAGCGGGACCTAGAAGAATTCTAGTCAAATGATGCACAGTGAAAACTTTATTTTATTTCCTTTTTCTTCTCTCTCGCCATGCCATACCCATATTGAAAGCCATGCCTCTGCCATTTCCCTACATCCCGCTCCATGCCCTGCAACATTGTCAGAGATCTCATGCGGTTGAAGGTGTTGGCTTGCAGGGAAGAAGGCGACGAGTGGAGGAGGTGATAAAGAGGGCCAGTTGTCTAGGAAGGCAAGAGAGGAAAGAAAGAGAGAAGGAAGAAGGAGAAATCAAAGAGAGAGAGAGGGAGAGTGCGTGGGTGCCATCGGTAGAGAGGTTCATCGGAGGATTGACGGAGTCCTAGAGCATGTTGTAGGAGGCAGGAAGCTCGCCGAAAGAAGAGAGGATCGTTAGAAATCATCCCTGTGTACGCGTCCTCTTTTTCTTCCATTTTTCCTTGACGAGCTTTAATCCTTGATTAATATGTCATGACCACGTATGGAATGCATGAAAATGAGTAGAATAGAGTTGAATCATGAATGTGTGATGATTTAAGGATTTTTCCATGATTTATCAAGAAATTTTAGTTGATTTCTTGAGATTTAGCTACAATAGCTTTGAATGAGCTTCTAGTGTTATGATTTTTATATCTCGAGATACATGCCATGGTTTTGGATGAAACTTGTCCCAAATAGAAGTAGACTTGGCATGCTAGAATATATATTTTGTGCATGATTTGTAGTGAGTTGGGGAGGGATCTGCTAGAGGCCCTAAATCCATCGAGTTTAGACCTAGGCAATCGGTCGTTTTTCTGAAAGAGGGCTGATTTTTGGTGTACCGGGTGAATCCGGTATGTCGAACCATGATAGATTTATCAGTAACGCGATTGATTCGACATGTCGAAATTGTTTGATATGCCGAACCAAGGGATATTGGCATATCGAACTCGTTCAATATGTCAAATCAGGGCCTAGGTCACCTGTTATATTTTGAGTGATTCCGCATACTGAGGAATTACAGTTTGCCAAATCAGGCCCCAGAATTGGTTTTCAAAGATTTTTAGGTGAATGAATTTTTATGCCTAATTTATGTATTTTGGCATACTATTTAGTAAGACTTTTCTAGAGATTTATAGAAGAAATCTTACAGAAGGAAAGAATAGTTTACAGAAGGATTTCTGTAATAGAAAAGATTTAGAAAAAGGATTTTTTTCGAAAGGACAAATGCATGTTTTCAAAAAAGTGATTTGTAGTGTTGGCCCTGGGTGAAAGAAGCTGGATGCCATGCGAGTTAGTGTTGGCTGGGTTGTGCGCACAGTCAAGCAAGTTAATGTTGATTGGGCTATGTGCTTAGCTAAGCCAATTGGTGTTTGTTAGGCTAGGTGAGGTAGCTGAAGAGCTCAATGGGTGAGGCAAAATCACCAGAAAGCCTGAAAACACCAAGAAAATTAGTGGGGCATTAGAAGAACGCATCCCTATGCAAGAGAAAAGAAAAGTGTAGCCTGTTGGTCGGAAACAGTAGATGCCCACACGAGATCTTTTACCGTGGCAGTGTAGGAGGTTGAGATTGGTGCTTCTTCCTCCATTTGTGGCTAGGTCACCCTTGATCAAGGTAACATAAAAAATAGGGCTTTTTAGATTTCAGATGTAGAATCAGTTTTAGGCTAGAATCGAGCTTGGTTTTGGCTTTTGAATTTTATCTAGATTCTAGCCAATATGAGATTAACGTTTTAGGGCTAGTTCTAGTCAGGTTTGGTGTTTTACAAGATTTTAGACTTGAGATTTTGGTAGGAATCTAGCTTAGAATAGTTTTCCAGAAATATATGAGAATAAGTATGGTTTTCAGAAAAGAAAGAAAGTTTGAAAAAGCATGTTTTTGCCAAGATTTTCTTGACAAGGGTTTTCTAGAATTTAGTAAGAGTTTTGGTTAATAAGAACCAGGTTGGAGCTTTACAAAAAATCTTTTCAGAATGGATTCTTTTAGAGAGTTTGGGAAAAACTTAGATATTTGGAATTTTAGTCATTTTTCACTTTTTTTTGGTGCATATTGGGTGACTTAGAAGTCACTTATGCATTTTTAAATTGTTTGGTTTTCAAGTGCAAAGTTGGAGTACAGTCAGTTCCAGTGCACGAGTTTTTAGGAGCCATTAGTCACACACAAGTTTGGGTAGTAGTTAGTATTTACTTTATTTTCAGTTCTTATTAGTTTAATGGACTCAGACTTAGATTAGTAGTGCATCTGTGGCACCCGTTAATTGCGGGGTGTTACACTTGAAATGCCTACTCTTGCCAAATCATGTTCAAAAGTCACACCAAAGCACACAGCCTAATCCTACATACTCTTTGTGTAGATTAGACAACCAATAGTGTCTAAATGCTCATAATTGCAACTGGTACACCCACAACAACCTAAAAGCATATGCTACAGAGCCTTTTCTCTACACAACCCGGTCCCCTCTGAACCCAAGCAATAATGCTAAAGCCACGGAGCCTCTGCTCCAAAACACAATGCCACACAAGTGTAGTACCACGGTCTCCTCTAGACCAAAACCACAAAGCCATTGCTCCAAACACCATGCCACAATAGGCCTAATACCACAACCTCCTCTAGGCCAAAGCCTGGTTTCCTAAACTAGGGCTTAGTAAAACCACAAGCCAAACAATGTGTCATACTGCCCAGGGCCAAGTAGTTAACACTGGCCACAAGTAGTCCACCGAGGAGTTACTACGACGTCTGCACTGCCACGAACAACTATCTTGTGGAGGAGTCTGCCCGTCTCATAGTCTTGCCCCTAGTAGGACTCTTAAAAGCTAATCCCACGTGGGAAAGTTTCTCATATACCTGGGCAAGTTGTCATCTCTCAAGACAAACCACAGGGTACGCCCTTTCGGCGTCTTAGCTTAGTGCTCCAAACCACTAGAGGCTCCTCACCCCTAGGCTCAGCCAGCATCGACAAGTCTCAGTACCTATAATGACTAAGGTATCAAACTCAACTATGCAAGAGTCTCATACCTCCCGAGTCCACTGCCACAATACCACTGTGTACAGACAATACCTCGGTGCTCGGTAACAACTGGTGTCATACCTCTAGGTCCAAACAACACCTTAACCCATGGACCTCAGCCTCGGTCTCATGAAAGACAATATGGGAGTATCATACCTCCAAGATTTAATGAACACTTGCCTCAGCCTCTTGGTCTCAAGGCCTCAACCTAGGTGAAGTGCTCGACCACCCAGGAATGTAATCTACATCTCCTAGTCCAGACAACATGATCCTCAGGTCTATTGGTCCTCCACAAGTAGAAACATTAGGAAACTCTTCCTAAAACCATTTGAAAGCCTATGCATTTCTCTTTCCAAAACCTTTGGCATACCATTTCAAAATCCTTTCAATAACTTTTCAAATCACTATAGAACATAGCTTGGGCAACTCCTCTGTCTAGCATAGAAGACTATACCTTGGGAGTGTTTGAGTTCTAGAGTGCTTCGCTCAACACACGGCAATAACTGAAGAAACACTCAAAATAGCAACAACAACACCTTCTGGGGTAAGGATCACTCAAGAGAAGTCGCACAAGATGTGCACCTCACCCTAAGTAGGTAGCTCACTTAGAGGTATTTCTCCTCCCTAAGGTCAGTTGGATACTTAGGTATCTTGGTTACATAAAACAAAGCTTAGAACTCTAAGTTCTAGAGCCAAAGTGTAAGATGCCTACTGACTCGTATCCCTCAAGAGCATAGCCAGACCAGTGTCAAATACCCACACCATGCTACTGAATATCTCATTCAGTGCACCACACATAGAACCCAACCAATATCTAATCTTAAGGATAAGTCATGATCCCTAATATCCATTCTAAACCATTAAAGGGAGAGGCTTAGTATTTCTAAGTCATTTCATCTTTTAATCTAATCACACCTCAAGTGGAATCTTACTAATTCATTTTAGGTAAATCCCACAATTATTCTAATGATTATGATAATCCATTATGTTATCATAATTATCACCCTAAGATTCATAGACAAACACACACACATATACACAAATATATGTACAAATACACACACACACACACACACACACATCTTAATCAAAACATAAAACGCCTAAGTAAAGAGTCCAGGTCTTGTTCGGTAGACCATTTTCTAGCGGTCGACCGAATCAGGGACCCCAACCACAAAGCAGGACCCAAAACCCGTTCCGCTATAGATACCACACCAAACCAAGAATACAATATAGCAAAATGAAGATCTCGAGATGATCTTCCAATCGAGACAAGAATCACGACGATTCGTTGACCGAAGCTCAAGAAAACACAAGAGAACCATAAAGGAGTATTGTTCACCCCAACACAATAAATACGGCCATAAATGGCCCAAAAATCACCATAAATGCTACAAATATCTACTCGACCATCCCCACACTATCATGCACCTAGGGATCCAATTTAGAAAACAAGGAGAGCCTATAGGGTGTGTATCTGGCACTGAAGATGCAACAACAACGAGCAACAAACGACGCACCTCCTCCTCCATGGTCATGGCGAGCTCTACATCTCCTCCTCCTCGGGACGACTACAGTGGTGCAGTGGCCGCAACGAGCTCCTCCTCTACCCTCTCGTGGCATCTCTCTCTCTCTCTCACCCTCTCACTTTCTCGTTTCATCTGTCTCTCGTCGCTCCCTCATTCTCCCTCTTTCTCTCTCTCTCTCTCTCCCATTAAAAGGAGAAGGAGTAATGAAGAAGGAGAAGAAGGGGAAATAGGGGGTGCAACCCAGTGAAGAAGAAAGGGAAGAAGGAAGCCACGAGCATGAAAATAAATCACACGACTACTCCTCATCCATGTGGCTCGTGCAAGTAGAGATCAATCGCTAGAACATGTCAAAGAACCTCCACAGCCTAGAGCAAATCTTCAAAACTTTCATAAGGGTCAGCACAACCTCAGAACCACGAAATACCAAGAAGACCAAAAATCTACTAATCCATGTGTAGAACGTTGCTAGAGTTGTGTTTCACATTAAACGCAGGAGACTCAATATCTAACGACTTAGAACTCCATTAAGACATCTAGTCAAAAACACCACTTTCAAATCTGGGTCGTTATAGTAATACTCTGCAACTACCTTCCAAGTTGATATGTCAGTAATTGAACATCATTATAAGGCCATTGTTATCACAAATCGACAAATAACTTCAACTAGATGGTTAGAGTCATTTTACAAGCCACATTGATTGCCTACCTAATTTATTAGAAGAGAAAAGTTATGGCCACAGACTACAAACTATAAAGTTATACATAAAATGGTTAAGGGTCATCACAAATTACTCTTGCATTTGAAAATACAGAACTTACACAACCCTAACAAATTTATATGGGAGCGACAAGCATAACAAGCCTTCAAACAACAAGACAATAGTTGCTTATGATGATAACCCACAAGTTTCATCTTTAAGTGCCCCTAATTCATTTCAATCCATTACTACCTTCTAGAAAAAGGGAACATTAATCCACTTGGTAGGCATTTCGATTTTTTAAAAGATCCATGTCTTTGTGGCTCATCTGTTGGACTTCAGAAGGTGATAGTATTTTGATACATTGAACAAAATTGACAAACTCCCTGTGAATATACAAAAAAGAGAGGAGAATGATAGGTTAATATAGAGGAAAACAAATTAAAATTTTAGCATTTTTAATGAAAGAAAAAAGTAAAACTTATCTTTATTTGCTCCCCAAAGGAAATACACAACAAAACATGAGCCATGGTATCATGTTTATGGAGTATATCACACAAAGAAAAAGTGGTTTATAGTCGGAGAGGCAATCGACTGAGAGGTAGAGAGACGAAAAGGTGGAGAGATGGAGGGGCAAAGGGGCGATAGGCAGACAAGCAGAGAGCCAAGAGGAGATCAACAGAGAGGCAGAGAGGCGGAGGGGCAGAGACGTAATCAATGGAGAGGCGAAGGGGTGGAGACGCGATCGGTGGAGAGGCGATCAACTGAAGATCAGAGAGGAGGGAGAAGTGGAGAGTGGTACTACGTCGTGACGAGATTTAGGGTTGAAAAGGAATGACTAAATGAGGGTGTTTGTTATTATATATTTATGTTAAGGAGTTAGGGTTTGTGCAAATGTACTAATTTATCTCCAAGTTAACAAGTTACCCATAGCATATTAACTTGTCACCTACTAACCCATCAATTTAATGGGTCAACATGTATGCAAAATCCTTATCCTAACCCATTTTTAACGGATTGGATCAGGTCTAGTTAATGTGTGACACCTGACCCACATACAGCTAAACTTAACCATGTGTCTTGCAACTTAGGTAAGGCTTGATAACATTTATGGGAAAATAAATTGTTCTTATAAACCACATTTTTTAAAAGCTACTTATTGTAGTTTCTTGTGAGTAGCTTATTAAAATCAATGCTTTTGAATCCTTTTGTGCATAAATGAGATGTTGACATATTGAAATAACTTAGCATAAAAATGATGTTTAGTCCAATTTTTTATGAACAAGTATTTTTTTTCAAAGATTGATCTCAATAATTGTTACCGAAATGGATCATTAAATATATATTTATAAAGAAAATGTGTTTTATATTAATCACATACATATACTCAAGGGCAAAGGCAAGGTTAGGGGCATGGGGTACTTAAAGTCCCCTTTGATTTTTCAAAAAAATCCATTAATTTCATGTAATTATATATTTGAATTGAAATTAGCCCCTTGAAAATAATGTAAAATTTTCAACTAAATCTAAAATAATCAAAAACCAAGATGATAGTGCACAAACCCTAAAAAAACCGCCAAACTTCTTCTTCTTCGATTCCTCCTCTTCACCAACCTTCACCCTCCAGTAGTCCAGCACTCCATCTCCTCCTTTAGTGACACTCTGTAACACCCCAGTGCTACACAACAGTACAAGAACTACCCAAGTACAGCTAAAAGAATTAAATAGCAGAAATAAAATAATTAAAGCTAATCACCCAGACCTATGTGCGGCAAACGTGGCTCGAAAAGATGCACCAGACTAGACTGCTCCTACACCTGAGCACCTGAAACAAGGGGACAAGGAAAAACACACGTGAGTGACAGGAATGTCACCCAGTACGCGCCCCAAAAACAACGCTAAAATCCATTGAAAACCATTGCCAAACATCTATCATTGCCAAAACCACATGTTCAACAAGAAAATATGGAAAACAATGACATTTAAAACTTTCTTTTCTTTTCTTTCAAAACCTCATGCTCGTTCATAAACCTTTGTTCTCAACTCTGGAGAAACAAATCATTTCATCTAGTTTCCTAGCCCAAAACATCATTTAAAAACCATTAGCACAATTTATAACAATCTGGGCTAGGAACTAGTCCACACACACAAATCCACACTTTTCATTCCAAAACTGGTCGCATCACCCTGGCCATAGGCGATCGACCTGGCCTCAAGCAGCTGGTGAGGATTCCATGTCACCACACCCACCCTGCAGTGCCACGGTGAACCACCCTGTACTGGAGTTCAACTGTCCCGACCGCAGCCTCAAAATGTACCCTCACGGGTACAAGCATGGAGTACATCCTAGGGACGCCCTGGTGCCCGAGCAACTGGGGACTCTAACCCCAGACCCGTACAGCACCGACACTGAGGGTAGTCCGGGTGTTTCATACCCCAGGTCCTATAGTACCACCACAGTCTCGAGGCTCCTACCCCGGACCGCAAACTCGGCAACCACATTTACCAAGGACACGTCCCTGACCTTTCTTGAGGTCTCACTACCTTGTCGGCAAGTCCTGGTTTCATTGTGGTTCCTACTATATCCTTTAATTTCTTTAAAATCATAAGCAATTTGTCTTTTCAAAACGATTTTTCATTCATAAAGCTCTTTGCAAATCACATGCAATATGCATCAAATCGTTACCTGTGGTCTTTAAACCCACACATTCTTTCATGGTCATTGTACCATGCAATCACCCCTCACATGGGTCCACATTCACACACATAAGCCATGTGTCAAAATCTCATGGAAAACACCATAAAAAGAATAATATATTTGCATGCACCATCTCATAAGTCATTTCCATGCATTTCATACATTTTTCATGTATTTATCCATATTCATCAACATTTTTCTATGCATTTCTCAAATCAATTCAGGGCTCAGATTCGACATACCAAATTCCGTTCCGGTCGACCGAAATTCCTTGATTCGGTCGACTGAAGTATTTCGGTAATCCGAATCCCTGTCAGATAAACCAGTCCCCCGCTAGAACGGTCGATCGAAATCATCCGGTCGTCCGAAATCCGCAGATTCGGTTGACCGAACTGCTTCGGTCGACCGAATCAGTGGTCCAGGGAACCACCTGGGAGCATTTCGGCATACCGAATTCCGTTCGGCATACCGAATTTCTACGATTGCAGAAATCTCCCCGACCTTCGCCGTTTCTTCTCCCCAAAGTGGGAGTAAGGATCGGACCCGTCTAACTTGCCACAAAAATTACCAATAAAACATGAGGTGTAGACCTTCAAGTCTACTCCAAAATCCCTCAATCCGATCATAAAACTGTTAAGCATGTTGTTCTAACAAAAATCACAAAGGCATCAAGCCCAAACACAATCATTGTAGCATGCTTCAAGAAAATCCACGAAAATCATACGAAACACCCACGAATCAACATGATATCAACATAATCACTTTATTCTTCTCATTCCCAACATTTTCCTCATTTTTGCATGATTTCCCATGATTTTCCCTCTAAACCCAACATGCCTCAACCGAGGAAGGAAAACAAAAGGGGAACGCGTACCTGGCACCGGTGAGCTCCACGCGTGCTAGACGTGCTCCGGCGAGGCCTGATGCAAGCTCTCCTCAGCTCGCACAACCTCCTTTGGGCACGAAGTCTCTCTTGCACGCGACTCACCCCAGACTCTTCTTCCCAACGCCTATCGTTCCCCAACATAACCTCTGCACCTCCTCTTAACACCCCCGACGCCTGCCATCCCGGAATCCCACCGGCGTCCACCAACTACGCGTAGCTCTGGACGGAGGGGACGGGACGAGCAGCTTCTCCCCCGCTAGGTTTCACGAGATCCGGAGAAGCGGGTGCGGGTCACGGGCACCGCTGGCTCTCCTCACATGGGGGTTGGGCTCCTTTGACCAAGTCCAACCCCAAGCCCAAGTGGGTCCACCACAAACACGGGTCCCCTTGTGGAACCGACCCACTAGCCAAAGAAATCACACCACAAGGGAGAAACCAGGGGCACAAAACACAGAGGGAGCCCACAACCAACAAACACAAATTGGATTTACCATTAATAAACCATACACAAATAATTACAAGAAATTCCATGGTTTATATTAAATGGAAAATCCAGGTACAGATGTTACACACTCCTTCTGATTGCTCCTTCAACGACTCCCCTTTCGACTCCTCCTTCGGTGGTCCCCTTCTAAGCCCTCCTTAAATGACTCCCCTTCGTTTTTCCATGACAAACCTCCTCTTCTGACCTTCAACATCCTTCAATAGTCCTTGGGCACTACAAAACGGTAGTGATTTTATTTTTTTTCAGCTTATTCATTATCATGCAACAAAGGAAGTAGTGACAGTGGAATTTGTCACTCATGCTCAAGTCACTTTTTTTTCCCTTCGAAATTAAATTAAATCAATTGAAAGATAGTTTGGTGACCATCGATCGCAATGGCATTACTAGTTACTACTGTCATAGTTGAATGATCATTTTCTATAATGAACATTGTGAAGAATCAATTGTGCAATCAAATGGGTGATCAATAGATGAATGATAGTTTGGTGACTTACATTGAGAAAGATGTATTTGACCATGTTGACAATGAAACTATTATGCAATATTTTTAGATAATCACAAATCGTCGAAGACAATTGTAGTTCTCTTTTTATTACTTTTTTGGATTGTAATAGTAGGCCTTTAATGCATTAGAACTTCATTGCTTTTAGAAAGTTAATATATTAGAACTTAATCCTTTTAAATTTTATGGTTACTTAATATATTAGCCTCTTCAATATTTAATTCCAAACTTCACCACTGCATATACTATTCCAAATAAGTTCTAACTAATTAAACATGTTATGTTATTTTTCTTGTTCCCTCAAATCAAAATTTGGTTTAGTTAATGTGGACAATAGGATAGTGAGAAAACAAATAATAAGTCATTGGATTTTTCAATTTATTCCAAACCTAGGCATTCACATTCATTTGCCTTATTCAAGCAATCAACACTAAAACAATAGATGACAATAAGGTGAGAGTTTGTTAGTTGGTTTTCAATAAAATATTTTGTATTATAGAGTATTAGTAGAAGAGCAAAAAAACTAAACGTTTTTGTTCCATTATTTATTTTACAATTTTAAAAAACAATAGTTTAGGTTTTAGCTTCTTTGGAATATTGACACTTGATGTGAAAAGTCTTCTTTAAAACTTGACATATGACATGTTTAAACATACAAAACTTGACAAATGGCATGACATAGATTTAGACTTTTCATTTTCTCAAATATCTTCCATTTTCAAAGGAGATTTAATGATTACTTAGTACAAATAAAAATAATTTTTTACATATTGTAACTTTTCATTTATGACATAGATTGAGGCCTTTTGTAGAAGTTTTAATGATCACCTATGACATAGATTGAGGCTATTCATTTTCACAAATCTTTTCCATTTTCATAGAAGATATCATGATGTAACGACTTTCAAGTCGCTACTAATAAACCTAGTTACAATTTTTTATTTTTAATCATTTTTATCTTTGTTATTGACCAACAATTACACTAATAACGCAGCTTAGGCTAAGTACTCTCAACAATAAAATAAAACCATTAAACAATAGAAATAAAACTAAGCTAACACTCACCTGGATCTCTGATGTGTTGTAGCGTGACTCCTCCGATATGCACTAGCAACTAACAGCTACTATCCTGCACTTACCAAAACACACGAAACAAAGCACACGTGAGTGACTACTCAACGGTCACCCAGCACGCACCCTACCTACAACTCGACAGCCTATGCCAAGGACACCCAAGCACAGGCATTACATTCAGATGTGGCCAAACCAAAAGGGCAATCTACCAACGCCCAACACACAAGCACTAGCATCCCTTTTAGATGCTGCAACACCAAACCAGGCAGTCTACCACTGCCCAGTAGGTCACAAAATCATAAAACCATGCCTTTAAAACCATTTTTTTCTTTTCCTTTTCAAAACCATGTGCGTGCATTTTTAAAACGTTTTATGCATGCCGGAGAAGGCTACTCTCTCCATCTTAAGCCCAAAAGCCACATCAAAGTACAACTACAGACACTTTGCTCCGCACAACATGGTCTTCTCTAAACCCAAGCACAAAACCAAGCCATGGAGTCTCTGCTCCTAAACCACGGAGCCACTGCTCCCAAAACACTAAGCCTTAATAGGCGCCAAAGTCATGGCCTCCTCTAGGCCTAGAGCTTGATTTCCTGAACCAGGACTCCACACAAACAGTGTGTCGAACTGTCCAATGCTAAGTAGACAACACTGGCTACAAGCAGTCCACCAAGGAGCGACCACGACGTCTGCACTGCCACGGTATGCCACCTTGTGCAGGAGGCAACCACCGTCTCGCGATTCTCTCACCTGGAGAACCCTCACAAAGCCAACCCCTCCTAGGAAGGCAGTCTTGTTTCGTAGGACGCTACCAGCTACGGGGTGTGTGTCCCACCCATACTAGCCACCACAGCGTACGCCACCTCACGGTGGCCTCCACACGGTGCTCAAGGAGTCTCATACCTTCACACCCGATAACACACAAGCCTCAATACTTACAGTGACAACAAGAGTATCATACCTTCCCGTCATGCCACGAAACAACTCAATCCACAAACCACAACCCTAGCCTTAAAACGACAGTTAAGGAGTGTCATACCTCGAAGACTCGACGAACCTCAGCCTCAGGTATCTCAGCCCCCAATGCAAACAAAAAGTACCAGAAAACTCTTTCCAAAACCATTTTCAAATATGTACTTTTCTTTTTCAAAAACTCTCTTTTTTGAAAACCTTTTCAAAACCATTAAATATCCTTTAAAACTCAAGAAACAATATGCCCAACAGCGGCTTGGAAACCAAAGGTTGAGAAACTACAAACAAAATACAGCCACAAACAAACTACAAACTACAAACCAAAGGTTGAGAACTATGCAAAGATTCAAAGGAGGAAGAAGAAGAATCAAGAAATCACACACAAACACAAGAATTTACGTGGTTCCCCAAATGGGTACGTCCACGGATGGAGAGCGGGAGGAGGTTGTTCCACTAGTTCAAATGGGGATACAAATGCGTTCTATCAAATTGGGTGCCCTAGGCAAGCTTAATTACTTGGGCACCCCAAATGGTCAAAAGACCAAAATACCCCTAGTACAAGTTATAACCAAATTCAAGACACATATTCAACAAACTCCACCTTGTCTTGA
>JAMKQA010043230.1:0-34435 GCA_024699735.1 Posidonia australis
TTAATTTCTTTTCACTTGATTAGGGTTTAAAAATTTGATTAATTAGGGTTTTATCGAATTTTAAGTGGATTTTTGCTGGATTTTAGCTGGATTAAGTGGATTAGGATTTATGGTTGGATTTTTAAGTGGATTTAATTGGATTTTGTTTGATTAGGGTTCTTATTAGGGTTTTGTTGCATTTTAGCTGAATTAAGTGTTTTATTTGCTTTTCAGTGAATTTTAATGGGTTTTAGTGTTTTATTGGGTCATGTGGGCTAGTGTGGGTCTGATTTGGGACCTACGTGGATTAAGGTTTTGGTGGTTGCGATCAGAGCATCAATCGGAGGAGTCTGCTGCCAAATGAGCTCAAAATTGAGGTGTCTATAGACATATTTGCTTAAAACTAAGAGATTAATTGTGGATAGTAATGTCTATCCCCTATGGAACTTAGGAATGGAATTAGCATTTGAAAGGAGAAAAGGGATTCAATGGAACCAAGCTCTTGGAATATTACCTTTCTTCCAATGAGCACCTCCCTATTTGCAAATTTTTCTTTGTGTGTTTGTTGGGTTTCATCACTCACAAACAGGAAGAGGTGGTCACGCTTGCTACCTGAGGAGGCCGAAGACTCAAGTTGATCTGCTTCCTTGCTTTTAGAACGAGATACCAGTTGCTTCTTGGGTGCCATTTGGGCATTGGGGAGAATGGAAATGAGGTTAAGGAGGAGGAGGTTGAGGAAGTCGTTTAGGTTGGTGGGACGAAGGGAGAAGTAAGAGAATGAAACATGAAAACCTAGGTTTATAATGTTAAAATCGACAAAAAAACGGTATACTGAAAATGAGATCGGTGTGTCGAAATGAAGTCAGGGAATTTTGGTAGATCAAACAGTATACTGAAGTAGATATTTTAAAGCAGATTCTGACTTAGGGGATTCGATAGACTGAAAAGAAACGGAATACCGAAACATACACTTTCTGAAAAATCTGACAGAAAATTCAATAGACCGAAGATGATTGGTATGCCAAATCAAATGCTAATTTTACATTTTATATTAGATCATTTAGAGTACATATACCCAATTCCCTTCTTATTTTAGTAAATTGTGATTCATCAAGTGGTTTTGTAAATATATCTACTAATTGGTCTTTAGTTGAAATAAATTCTAATTTAATATGATTTTTGGTCACATGATTTCTATGAAAATGATGTCTCATATCAATATGTTTTATCCAAGGGTGGTATACAAGATTTTTAGATAGATTTATAGCACTTGAGTTATCACACAATATGGAAATGCTAGAATAGGATAGATCAAAATCCTAAAGAGTTTGTCTCATCCATAGGACTTGGGCACAGTAACATCCTACAACAATGTATTCTACTTCAATAATTGACAGTGAGACACAATTTTGTTTCTTACTGAACCATGACACTAAGGAATGTCCTAGAAATTGATATGTTTCACTTGTGCTTTTCCTATCAGTTTTACATCTGACAAAATCTGCATCACTGTAAGCTACAAGTTCTAGACTTGGATTTTTAGGATAAAATAAACTATAATTTTTGGATCATTGTAAGTATCTAAGAATCTGTTTAACTGCAATTAAATGAGATTCCCTTTATGATGCTTGAAATCTAGCACACAAGCATACACTAAACATAACATCTGGCCTACTTGTAGTTAAATATAATAGTGATCCAATCATTTTCTATATTGCTTTTGATCTATCTTTTGCTCATTTTCATCCTTGTCTAGCATGGTAGATGTGCTCATAGGAGTTTTTGCTATTTTTGCATTCTCCATCCCAAATCTTTTTAACAATTCTTTTGTATATTATTCTTGATAAATGAAAATACCACATTTATTTTGCTTTATTTGTAATCCTATAAAGAAATTTAGTTCGCCCATTATACTCATTTCAATTTTTTTTGTATGGTACTAGCAAAATCATCACATAATGATTCATTTGTAGTATGTCATCAACGTATATTTGTATGATTAGAATATCATCTTTCTCCTTCTTAATAAAAAGGTAGTATTAATTTTTCCAATTGAAAACCCATTTTCAATCAAGAATCCTTTTAACCTATCATACCATGCCTTAGGAGCCTGTTTTAGGCCATGTAAGGCTTTGATAAGTTTGAAGACATGGTCGGGATATAACTCATCCTTAAATCCCAAAGGTTGCTTAACATATACTTTTTCTTAAATGACTCCATTCAAAAATGCAGTTTTAACATCCATTCGAAAGAGCTTGAATTCAAAATGACTTGCATGTGCTAGTAGCATTCTAATTAACAGAAGTAAATGAGTTGCATGTGCGTACCATTATACTTTGAAAAACCCAGTCCATGTTTGTGAAATGTTGGTCTTTGACTAGAAAGAAGTTTGTCTATATTTTCTTTGTCCTTTGTGAACTTTATTACTATGTTTAGCAAGTCATTACTTTTATTTTTCAAAGAGGTAATATCCTTTTCAAGATTATTCATTTTGTACTTCATTTAATCAATATTCATGTTTAATTCAATATTTTTGTTGATTAATTTTTTATTTTCATTAATTAATATTTTTCCTTCCTTAATCAATTCTTCATTTTCTTTTGATAATTTTTCAAATTGTTTGGTAGATTTTGATTTTAATTCCTTGTATTTTGAGTAGAGCTTATCAAAAGCTTCCAAAAGTTCTTTTGTGTTAACTTCATTATCATTTGGGAAGGATTCATTGTCAAAGGCTATAAAACACATATTTGCTTTCTGACCATCGGATTCCTCATCAGATGAAGACTCACTATCATCCCATGTTGCTTAGAGAGCTTTCTTTTTAGGTCTTTTATCATTATTTTTAAATGTTTTCAATTTTAACAAGGGACAATTCTTTTTAAAGTGTCTAGGTTTGTTACACTTAAAACACAAAGCAGTTTTAGTTTGAATTTGTGGAATGTTCTTTTTCTTTAGGAATTTTCCTCTTTTTATAAATCTTTTGGATTTTCTAGTTATTAGTGCTATGTCTTCTTCATCCTCCTCACTTTCAAAGTCATTAGTTTCAGAAGTGATATTTAGAACAATATTCTTTCTTTTGGGTGTTTATTGTTCTTCTTTTTCTTTTTCTTTTATTTGAACTTCATAAGATGTTAGATTTCCTATAATATTTTCTACAAAGTAATTTGACAAATCTTTTGCTTCTTCAATAGTAGTAGTTTCCTTTTCCCATTCAGAAGTAAGAGATCTAAGAATTTTTCTTATTAGATCAGATTGAGGGATAACTTTTCCAAGAGAATGTAATGCGTTTATTATGTCACCAAACCTAGTAAACATTTCTCCAATGGATTCATCTTGCTTCATTTTGAAAATTTGTATTTGTAAATCAGCATATTAATTTTAGTCTCTTTTACTTGATTGGTACTCTCATGAGTAACTTCTAAGTTATGCCATGTTTCATGTGATGAGTTGTAATTAAATATCTTATTGAATTGTTCTTGACTTATAGTACAGAATAAAATATTGAGTCATTTTGCATCAATCTGAGTTAAAGATTTCTTTTCATTATTTCATTCCTTATATGAGGCTTTGTTAGGAGTGTAACCATTTATAACAATATCTCATAATTTTAAATTTATAGATTTTAAGTAAATTATCATTCTGCATTTCTAATAACTGTAATTTAGGTCATCAAAAAAGGGAGGCCTATTTATGCTTTACCTCTCTACACTGTTGTTACTAATAGAAGTCATAAATCTAGAAGATTTTTAAGTCTTGATTCTAGATAGATCATGTTCTGATACTAAATGTTGGATCAAATGGCTTCTCTAGAGATGGGGTAAATAAAGAATAAAAAATAAGTAGGTTAATTTTATTTTAACTTAGTCAATTTGTCCACAACAAAGTAAATTATAATGATGTGATGGAAATTTGTTGATAATACTAAATCATGTAAGAAGGGAGATAAGGGATAATGAAGAACACAATTAATTTACAGTAGTTCGGCCAATCCTAGTCTAATCCACTCCTCAAAAATTCTCTTGACAATTTCTCTTAAGCTTAAGTTAAAAACTTACTTTTGTTGGTAGTCCTACCAAGTTGTATCCGGCTCCTTTCACTTTTCGCACACGAAAAAGCTAGAACTGCTTTTTCTTTGTTGCTTTTCAAATTGATGATTTCTCTCATATATAACTCACACAACTCAATTTTGAATATCACTTTACAACTCAAGACTTGTGGGAGTAAAGATGAGAATGTAGCTCTTTTTGTAGCTCAAATGTCCAAGAATAAGTAAGTATTTATCTGTGTTCTTCCTTGGCATGTAGAGTACCTATATATAAAGTTAGATTCTAACACAACTGTGTCTACTAGCTAGTACAACAGTTTGCAACAACTAGTAGTTCAAAATGCCGTCCATTTTTTGGAAGGTTGTCTATCCTTTGATTTCTACTTTTGCGTCCATATCGGTATATTGAAAAAATCCATTCGATATGCCAAAAACTCCTGATTCAGTATTCCAAAATTCTTCAGAGTGTCGAATTACATTCTCCTCCAATATACATTCTTTTTCTTCATGACTATTACAACTATTATATTTATGACTTTATACATTTATTACAACTATTACAACTATTACAAAATTTTCTCTCTTCTCATCCTCGTTGTTGGAGTATCTTTTGATGTAAACATCTTTATCTTCAATACACTTTCTCAAATAAATGATCATATGAATTAAATAAACATAAAATCCATATTCTAATTTATCATCATCAAAACATATTACTTCATTTTTCCAATAGATGATGTGAAAAATGTCCCACATAACCTGAGAATATTAGTCAAGGATGGGCCCTTGATCGATAGAGAGCCCAAGGTTGTAGATTTATCTCCAAAAGAAATATCTAGTAAGACAACTTAGCACCATGGACAATCACCTACGATAAACCGATCGAACAATAGCTCCCTTGACTAGTCAAGGGTCCAAACCTATGGCTGTTGGGGCCATCAAGTGTCGAGAAGCTTTTGCACTAGCACCTAGTACAACAACACTTTACACTTACAATTTCTCTGGTTTCCATCCCTGGAGTTGACCAAGTCCCACCTAGCAACAAGAAGTCTTGGCACTCGGAGCACACCACCCTCAAAGCACACCTTCCCAAAGAGATCGTCTAAATTTATCCCACAAGATTTTTCGACAGCCATATCTGAAGCATTTATTCTGCTTGCAAATAGTTGCCTATGGCAATGCGCTGCCTTCATCATCTCGGGAAGTTCTTCTATAGATCATGTCCTACACTCTTCCTAACAACGTCACTTGCCTTAGAGTCACGTAATGCAAAAGATGCTTCCCTATACAATGATAGCCTTTGACAACCATCTAGCGTGTAGTTCTCTCCTCTATCTCGAGACATGCACAAGCAGCGATGTCTTTGTCTCCTATTCAAGTATAAATCCACCTTCATAGCTTAAGGTAGGGGCATGTTGAGCTTGGCATTCACCATATCCAAGGGGTCCTCTGTTTCCCTCTACGTGCTTCACTCCATCCTTTTCTCTACTACGAGAAGAATCACCTACACCACAACTCCACTCACGCCATCAGGGAACTTAGGACACTAAGTGCCACCTCGCTTCCTCCACCATCCACGGAAAGGCTATGACTTCTCCTTATGAGAACCTAGTTCTTCCCACATCTACTTAAACATGATCTCCCCCGTCTCTTACTTGGGTGTTGGAGCGTCCCTGGCCTATGGTCAGGAGCCCTCTCATCACCCCCTCTTCCCTGTCCTTTGACCCACATAAGTCCCCCATCATTGCTCTTGTTACTGCTATCGCAACTATCACCATTGTTGCAAATTCTTATTGTAGTTGCCATCACTATCGTGCCCAACTGCGCTGTCATGATGGACCACCCCTTTGGGCCTGATCCAACAGTAGAACCTATACCCGAGATGACAGTTGTTCCTCCTTTAGAACTCATGTGCAAGCCATTGTGACCCGAGGGGGCCAGATTAATTGGTGTCGTTTATGGGAACATCTCGTCGCATGTTGCTTGTTGGTTTCCATCTCGACCATTACCTTTCACCATGAAGCTCTTTGTCACTCCTAGCCACCCACTACGTGCTTCATTAGCATCATTCATATCTTGAGGTGGGTAATGGGAACAACCAAGAAATAAGGACAAGGGTAAACATATCCTGTTGTAACGGTGGTGGATATCCAATATCCCACCTTGTGGAACCCAAACCACCTCCTGTGCTAGTGTGTTGGGGTTGAGGACATAGGCATACTAAATCCCCTAAAGTGTGCCCCCCAAGGATTGAGATGGAAAAGAAGTTGCTATTGGCATATGCTTATTGGAGTTGTTCTTCTTGACCTTGTGTTGAGGAGTATGCTGAGTAGTTTGTTGTCCTCCCCATTCTTGGCTTCCTTCCTCTTTTCACTTGAATGAATGAAGCCTCCCATTGTCCCACCTCAAGCTTTTCAACATTAGCAGGGGTTACTCTTCCCTCTCCTTGTCAAGAAGAGGTGTCAACCCAAGATGAGTATCGTTGGCTACGCAAATCAAGATCAAACTTGGGGCAATCAAGTTGTAAATCCCCTGTGATTACTTACGGAGTTCTAATCATTTATTTCATTTCAATGTGTAATCTCATCTCAATGTGTAATATATAATCAAGGACATGTCTCATTTACTCATGCATACATAATGCGAGAACTTTCAATTTTTGCCATCCTCTTGGGAGGCTATTTAAGGGGTCTTCCATTGACAACCACATTTGGCGCTTGAGCAGTCTCTCGGTGATACTTATCGTTCAACGAGCAAACTCCAAATCATCAACATTTTCTAGTTAAAGCAGTCTTTCATTGACATAGTAGCTGTTCGATTAAAGGTTCGTTTGATAACGATTATTAAAACCAATTTATGAAAAAAAACACTTATTCCTACAAAATTGAATCAAATAATTTTTTTTATGTCAAATTATTTTATTAAGTTAATTTTTTGTTTGTACATAAAAATTGTCAAATAAATTAATTATAAAAATTATAAAAATTAAATTTTAAAAAAAATACTATTTAATAAATAATCTAATTCTCCATAAATATTGCCAAAAACTACTTAAGTCGTGCCCTCTCGATGGTCTCAACGTTTTGGTGTCAATCTTGTCCTGGTTCTCCAATCAAAGTACGACCTATCAGTTACCCAACCATAGGGCTTGCTGGCCCCAGACAAATAATCTATAGACATCTAGGCAGGAGACCGACCCTCGAGTCACTCCAATGCTGGATCGAGCTGCAGACCTACATTTAGAACTATTAAAAATATCTAGTATAAACACCTTGGTTAAGTAGGCGGACCGGGTGGTCGTTTCCGGTTTCTAGTTTCGACGACAAAAGTAAAAGGAACTCGGAATCGGCGAAACCAGTTGGTGCTGGAGATGGAGAAGATGAGCATCGAGCAGCTGAAAGCCGTGAAGGAGCAGTCGGACCTGGAGGTGGGGCTTCTGCAGGACAGCGTCAACAACATCAGGGCAGCCGCCAACAGGCTCGAGATCGCGTCCACCGCCCTCCACGACCTCTCTCTACGTCCACAAGGCATGATCTATTGTTATTGTTGCTGTTGTTGTTGTTGTTGTTTTTCTTCTTCTTTCTGATAATAACAATGTTAATAATAATATCAACTAACAGGAAAGAATATGCTGGTCCCTCTCACGGCGTCTCTGTACGTCCCCGGAACACTCGATGACGCCGACCGAGTACTCATCGATGTTGGTACTGGATATTTCATTGAGGTACACTGATCCTATGCCCGTCTTGTAATTGCTATGTACGTAGTACCCACTTTACAACCCTTAATTGTCACACCCATTCTGGCTACAATGACCTTGAGATTTTGCTCAAATCATGTTTCTTCTCAGTGAAGTGTCCCGGCCCTCCTGCATTGACAGGTGCAGCGAGTGACTTACGGCCTTTGGTGGCCATGGGGGTCAACGGCCCTTCCCTATAATGGAGGACAGAGGTTGCTGGACAATAATCCGGATGGGGTTGAACCCAAGTTCCGCAAGTGGGGAGCTAAGACTACCTCAGCCCAGCACCTGGTGGGCTAGAGAGGCAGGATATTCGAGAATTTGGATAACGTGGGAAGAGCATTCCTGACTAGTGATATATATATATATATATATAGCAATCATTGGCTCGATAATCCCATTGCCAACGGTATTGTCAGGGAATCAGGGTTCCACCCTCCGGCCATTACAGAATTTAAGGAAATACAGAAAACATTAATAAAAATATGGATTAGGTTGGACAGCTCAGTTCTTGAATCTTCTGGGATCTTCCTCAGCTCTGAGTGTTGACTAGGCTTGGTGGACTCCAGTGATCTCATGGGCTAGAGTGGTTGGCCCCATGACAAGTCCATCCCCCATAAGATGGGTTGTGTCCTTGTTGGCCCACTGAGGTTACTCTGTTTTGAATTTTGGACAAAGCTCCTAGGTAGCATCAGTCAATGGCAACTGGTGCCATTTGACTAGGACAGTTTTCCCTTTCCTTTGAACCATTTGTCAATCAATGTTCCTCTGTGACTCCTTGCCAACAGCAGGCGTCAATCATAGAGGAGGAAGGTTAGTAGATGATGGACTCTCGCTATGCCTGGATTTGATCTGAGAGATGTAGAACATTGGGTGGATATGGGAACCCTTTTGAACCTGCAGCCTATATGCCATGGTACTGATCCTCTAAGTTACTTGGTAGGGCCATAGAACTTGGTGGCTAGCTTTTGGTTGCGACACTTCGTTATCGTGAACCGATAATGGGGTTGGAGCCTTAATATTCCCAATCACCGACATTAAACTCCTTATCGGTGCGGTGACGGTTGATGTTCTTTATCCTACTGATGGCTACTGTCGGATGAGCCTTTAACTATTGTATGGTGTGGTCCTAGTGTTGTAGTTGGTCTTCCACCACTTGGATCCATATGATTCCCGTAATGTAGTTGGTGACAGTGGGAGGCTACTCCATCGGACAATCTTCATAGAAGCAGTGTAAGTATATCTACTATCTCTATTTGTCCATTGGACTAAGTGTGATACACGAAACTTAGGTGAACTTGGGTGCCACTGAGTCGGAAGAGCCAATGCTAGAATCTATTGGTGAAGATTGGATTACGATCATTCATGATGACCTTTTGAATTCCATGGAGTCGCACAACTGTGTGTAAGAATTGATTTGCCACAGTGACTGTTGTGTATGGATGACGGAGGTTGAGAATTGGACATACTTTGTAAGTGATCTACCACAACCCAAATCACTGAGTGGCCTTGTACCAGAGGCAAGCCTTTTATAAAGTCCATGCTCACCTCCTCCCAGGGTACATTTGGAATCATAAGAGGTTGCAATAGCCTTGTTGATGCTAAGTGTTCCACTTTATTTCTTTGATAGGTGTCACACTGTTTGATATATTCCTTTGTGTCCCTCTTTATACTATATCAATATATTGCTTGCTTCAGCCTGTGAAGGGTCTTATGGTACCTTGAATGTCTTGCCATTGGTGCATTGTGGATCTCTCTGAGTATCGTTAAAGAGGGGGAAGCACCAATGACCAGCCTATTCTTATAGTACAACAATCCCTCCTTGTACTAGTACTTCATTGAATCTAAACTCTCTAAGTCCCACTTGTCCTTCAGTTTCTTCAAGTCTTTTCTGTATTATAAGAGTCTTGCAACACAAAGACACACTTAGGCGACACGGTGGATACAACCATTATAGACGATTCCTTTGCTTGCCTCGTCAAAGAATCAGCCACAATGTTTGCGACCTTGGCTCATATTCTTCCTTGAAGTTGTAACCTAAGAGCCTGATCGAACTCTTTTGCTGGGTTGGTGTCACTATCTTTTGGTGAGCCGTAATGGCAACATGACTAACTCAAAGTGGCCATTGTGGGCTTTGATGGTTGTCTTTGGAATGCCTGTCTTATGAATCCTAATTTGGTGATAACCGAAGTGTAGGTCCAACTTCAAATAGTATTGGGCACTATGAAGCTCGTCCAACAATTCATCCACCATTGTTATAAGGAATCCATCCTTCACCATCTGTTGGTTGAGAGCTCTCCTGTCCACGTAGAATCTCCATTCTCTGGTGTGCTTCTTGACTAATAACGTTGGAGAAGAAAATGGGCTCGTGCTCAAATGAACACATCTTAAGCTTAGTGTTAGAGGAAACATAATCTTAAAATGCTAACTCAAAAGAGTTTACAAGGATATATATATCCATAATATCATAACCTTAGGGTAAATGGATATCCATTTACTTATATAGACTAAATCTATTTCTACCACTAAATTATGTTTCTAACACACTCTCTCAAGTCGAAGTATATATATCGGATAATTCTTGCTTGTTATAAAGAGGCTTAAAAATACTTGTTGCAAGGTCCTTTATGAAGATCTCAGCCAACTGATCAGATGATGACATATAAGTTGTAGAGATAATTCCTTTCATTTCTAAATCTTGTACATAGTGGTAGTCAACTTTAATGTGCTTCGTTCTCTCGTAAAACATAGGGTTACTAGCAATAAATATTACAACATGATTATCACAATGACATAGGAGATTAAACTGTGAATCCAAGTTTACTTAACAATGAAGCGAGCCAAATCATCTTACACATGGTTTGTGCCATTGATATATTTTCTACTTCTGCACAGGGCCTTGAGACCATACTTTACTTTTTACTTCTTTAAGTCACCATGTTTCCTCCCACATAAGTATAATCTCCCTTGTTACCTGTATAACTGGAGTCTGAATAAATTTTCACTTGTAGATGATCATGTTTCTTATATTTTAATTACTTCGTTGAGGTAGGCCAACACACAAAGAGCAACTCTTCAATGAATTAGTCAAGGTTAAAGTACAAACTGACTTAGTAATCCTACAACATATAAGACATCAAGATGAGTAACTGTAAGATAGATTAATTTTTCAATCAGTCTTTTATATTGACTAACATCAAAGGGCTCTGAAGAATATGTGTTGACTCTGGTTTACATTCCAACAAACTAGTTTCCATGAGCAACTTAAGAATATATTTTCTCTTAGATAACGCAATTTTATTGTGGTTATAAGCGAATTCTATTACAAAGAAATATTTGGGATGCCTTATGTTCTTTGTAACAAAGTGTTTACTTAGATATTTCTTATTTTTTGTAATTTTAAACGATATCATCAACATACATAGCAAAAACAACACTGTCACTTGTACATGTCTTTGTTAAGATGGATTGGTCAACTGCATATTTCTTGAACCTTGATTTCACCGTAATACCGTTGAACTTTTCAAGCCATTTTCGTGGACTTTGTTTGAAACTATAGATAGTCTTCCTAAGGTGACTTACCTAACTCTCCCTCCTAAGCAACTCATACTTGGAGTTTACTTCATAAGAACTTTCTCCTACAGATCATCATAGAGAAAAACAATTTAAATATCTAGCTATGAAGATCTTATCATTGATTGATGGCAATAGATAGAATATGAATAGAAATCAATCTAACCACAGGTGAACAGTCTCGACATAATCTACATCAAAAGTTTGACTGAATCCACAAGTAATCAATCGAACTTTGTATTTGTCTATAGACCTGTTTGGTTTATATTTGATAGTGTAAATCCCTCGATAACCAACTACATCTATAGAACCATCAGTAAGTCTAGGAACTAAAATCCATGTGCTACGTAATATGAACGCTTGCATTTCTTCATCCATAGCAGTTTTCCATTGTGGAAGAAGAATAACTTGTAATTCTTGGGAATAAACTCTGAAAAGATAGAAAAGGATAATACAAAGAATTACAATCTCTTATATATATAACACATACTTAATTTATTAAAAAAAACTAATAAATAGATAAAACAAATATCTAATATGAATCCATTTACTCTAACGCTCCTTAAGCTGAGTATCTAACTTGCATAGTTTATTACATAATGATTTTTTGTATTATTGACAAAGAACTACATAACTTAAAAAGAATGAAAGTAATAGTAGTAGTAGTAGATGTAGTAGTAGTAGTAGTAGCAACTGCTAGACAGATAACAACTATAGTCAATCACATTGGCCATAAAGAACCATGCAAGTAGGAAGACAACAACTATAGTCAATCACGTTGGCCATAAGGTAATATGTATCATGCATAATTAAAAGATAATCATCTTAAAGATGATAATAACCAATCTAATAGAAGAACATTGGCAATCTTTAGACAAGCTCCATGAAGATGTCCAACGACTAAGTAACCATTCTAGAGTACAAACAGTCACATAACAACACAACAACAATCCACAAATATTGAATATAGGTTACAATAGTCTCAGATAAGACCATGAGGGGGATCCTACACGTGACCTAGGGGTTATAGTATATACAACCATAAATCAATCCATACAAGGCTTAGACATTGGCCACGAGAAGGAGGCCATGGAAAGGCTTGTCGGTAGTGTGTAAGCCCAAACCAGGGCCTAATGACAACTAGAATCCCTAGATCTCGGCCTCACGATGGCTAATGGTGGTGTGATAGTGCTTGACAGAATCCTTTGTAGTGTTTTTGATGATTGCTACAGTGATTTTGGTAATGATACAGTAAATTCAATGATTACTCTAGTATTTCTGATATTGCTACTGTGATTTTGATGGCCATTATAGTATTTCGGATGATGTTACAGTATTTCAGTGATCGCTACAGTATTTCTAGTGATTGCTACAATATTTCCGGTGATTGCTACAATGTCAGTGTGGCCATTTGATGAGAGTGTGTTAGGTTTAAGGTGTCTCTTGAAATTATGCTCTTGATACCATGTTAGAGGAAAAATAATATTAGATGACTAACTTGAAAGAGTTTACAAGGATGTATATATTCATAATATCATAGTTTTAGGGTAAATGGCTACTCATTTACCTATATAGATTAAATCTATCTCTACCACTAAATAATGTCTCTACACTCAAGAAGGCACCCACTTGTTGCTCCATCTCCTTCTTTTGGAAGTGGGTATACTTGTTGGGGGCATAGAGACAGGTTTTTGTTTGTCTACTAGTGGAATTCGATGGTTGTGTTCCTGTTTCGGAGGAAGGCCGATGGGTTTAGTGAACATGACACAAAATTCTTCTAACAAAGCCTGGAGTTCATTCGGTGAGGAAGAATCTTATTACCATCATCATATCAGATCATGCAAATGTGGACCATAGCAGCCTGTTTAATCTGGCCCATATATTTTTTAAGTTTGACTTGGTTGGCCTAGTTTAGGCTAGGTGACTTCAACCTTTGTATCTCGACTCACCTCTCTTCCGATTCTACTTTCACCATCTTCTTCTTCACGTCCAAGAGAATGAGTCCCAGGTTTCCATCCACTACATGCTCTGCATGCTGAGGATCATATCGTAAATGCCTCTCTCTAGAAATCTGCAAATATACGGAGAATGACTAACCTCGGATCTCCAGTCTGACCTACTATTAGCATCCCTAAGTGGGCAAGCTTCCTCCTCTGTCTACTCTCACTATGTTCATTCCACACGGTGAGAGATGGATGTTCTAATGGTTGGATCGAGATCATGGTACTAAATGTCTACGTGTCACTGAAATTTCTCTGACACGTGTCTTATTTTCAATTTACCGATATGACTCCGACACGATATCGAAATGGAAGTTTTCTGAACAAATGTAATTTTTTTTACCGTATTTCCACCGACACGATTCCGACATACCGATATTTCCCCGACACGTGTCTATTTCAACTTATCGAAGTCTGACACGAAACCGACATTTAGAACCATGATCGAGATCTATAAAGTTATAGGTGTTGTCAATGTCAAACATGACTAAGACCTTCTAGCCACCAAATTTTCCCCATACTTGAAGTGTTCTATCTTCGCACTTCCCTTGATGGCATGTAATGAGTTGACTGTCTCCTTCGACTCATCACTTTTCTCACGCTCTTACTCATTTCCTTGGTCATTGTAAGGCTTTCGTTTTCCATGAAGTAGAAATTGAGTCTGGGATTTCCACTTATGCCCCCTACCTATCGCTTATTATAGTTGTTGTTAATTAAGTGAGAAAAGAGAATTATTTTGCATTGCTAGAGGGATTGTATATATATATACGGGTGACCTCTTTACATGGATATCCATATAACCCATCTAAATATCTAATACTCCCTTTTAAGACATAGAATATATATTGATTATGTTCATCTTGTTACATAAAAACTCAATCTCTCCAACACTTAACCTTTATAAATATATCGATCAATTGTTCAGAAGATTTGAGTGTATGGAGTCTCAATGATTTCGATCAACACCATGTCTCGATTATAATGATAATCTGCTTTTATGTTCTTGATGCGTTCATGAAAGGTTAGATTGTTAGTAATGAATATTGTTAGCAATGAATGTTGCAACTTGAATTATTACAATACATGGGTATGGTTCTTCTAAGGGGAAGTCAAACTTTGTCAACAAATATTTAAGCCACTTCATTTCACATACTGTATAAGTCATTGATCTATATTCTACTTCTACATTTGATATGGACATCATATTCTGGTTCTTGCTCTTCCATGTGACTAGGTTACTACCTACATAGGTATAATAAACTCCTCCATTGTCGCTTGAATAATTGAAGGCTTTAATACGCAAATGGCCATGTTACAAAGTAGTATCTCTTATAGTACTTTGTTACAATAGATATAGGGATACCTAGGTATTTCTTAGCCATAAAATTGCTCACGTCAAAAACAAGATAATTCTATCTTAGAGTAAGTATGTGCTTAACATTCTACAAGTAACTAACCTTCTAGAATACAAATCAAAAAATATTCCCATTGATCAAAGTCATAGTTTTTGGAATAATTCGTCAAAGCTGCTTGAGGATGCTAGCAGATATAAACGATTGATTGAGAAGTTGGTCATAAAGTTTGCTTACTTGTCCAAGCATATCATATATAATGGGACTTCTCAATTAATTTATACATAAGCCAACATAGTACATTAATAACATGCTCTTCGTATTCTTGCCTGCATTAAAGGCAACCCTGATCAAGGATCGATGAGGAGGGGGAGGGGGAGGAGGAGGACGGCGGGGAGGGGGGGATGGTGGGAGAGGGATTTTCGCGAGAGGAGGAGGGAGATTGGGGTGTAGGTGGAAATCAGGTGAAATTCCATCGGAGAGGGCAGGGAAATGAAAAGTGTTGTGCTTTATATACTCTGGAAAGTGAATGAATTGGGTTTCCTTTGAAATTATTTCCGGTTAAGTGTACAAACACCCTTATTTTGTATGGTCAATAGGAAATGAAATTCCTGTCAAATCATTTCCTTTACTTTCTGGATGCACAAACCCCTCCTTAGTGATCAATAACATATCTCATAAATCCTTGTCCCATACTTTTGAAACCACGTACGTGAACTTTACTTTAAATCATACAAAGCCTTTCTAAGAAGGCATATACAATTCTTTCCTTGAGCAACATATCTTGGAGGTTGTTTTATAAATATCTGTTTAGCTAAATTACCATATGGAAAGGTATTCTTCACATCAAGTTGACACAATTACTATGATTGATTGATAGCAATGGAGAGAAGTACTCGTATGGAGTTGAATCAGGTTATAGGTGAGAATGTTTCCATATGTCTGAATGAAACCTTAAGTCATGATACGAGCATTGTATCATTCCATCGACCCATCTAGCTTGTACTTGACAGTGAATACATACTTGCAGTTAACTACACTTGTTCCTTCAGGGCAAGCAACTAGTTTCATGTACTATAAGACACTAATGCTTACATTTCTTCATCCATAGCCACTTTTTAACATGAAAGGAGTGTGTCTTAGTGGTTCTTGGGAATAGTCTCTACAAAGATGGACAAGGCAATTGATGAAGGGAAGGGTGAAGAAGACGATCATAGAAAGTAAATGTAGAAATGGGATGAGTAGTAACAAAACGTGTATCTTTCCAAAGGACTATAGGAAGGTAAAGGTTTGAAAGTGGCAAATCCACAGACGTTGAGGTTTGATTTGGCTTAATTGAAGGTAGTTAAGATAGCCATTGACGATGACGATAAACCTACAATGGATGCGATAAACATTGCTTTACATTGATAAACTTGTGATGTTGTGTTACTCTGGGCTATAGGAATAGTCGTAGGTGGCGAGAGAGGAATGCTATCTGGAGAGGACTCAGTGGACTCAAAATAGGGTTTGGACTAAAAAAACGTAACAATAGTAGACATGAAATATTGACGAGTAGGAGGATGATAACACCTGTAACCCTTTTGAGTTTTAAAGTAATTAATAAAAACACACTTGAGTGATTTGGGAGCTAGTTTGTCAAGACCTGGAGTGAGATTTTAGGAAACACAAGTAAATACTCCTAGACGTAGAGAACACAACTTCTTATCTAGACAAAGTGGAGTGTAAGGCATTCTATTAATAAGATATACAGCAGTAAGAACAACATTAGACTATAAGTATGTTGGTACTTGCAATATAATGGTGCAAGCCATATTTAGAACACGTTGTTGTTTTCACTTGGTCACATCATTTTGTTGAGATGTATGCGTACAGGAGGTCTGAATAAGAATATCTAAAGATGTATAATAACTTTGATGATCATTTTGAATAAGTTTTAAGGCATTATCAGTATGAAATATTTTTAAAGTAATAGCGAAACTGATTTATTATTTTTGCAAAGAAAAATTTAACAACATTAAAGACATGGAGTCTATCTTTAATAAGATAGACCCAAGACATTTTAAAATAATCATCATTATATATAATATAATATAATATCTAAATCCAAGAACATGTGAAACATGATTAGGATCTTAAATATCACAATAGATCAACTCAAACTGATTCTAACTCGTGGAAAGTGGTCGGCGCTCGGAGGTAGCATACTGATGTTTACTTAGTTGACAAGACTCATCTAAAAGACTAAATTGATATCCACGGAAAAATTTGTTGAAGTTTCCGATAAGATGGGTGATACCTACTGAAGAGTCTACTTGTAGGTACACTCCGTGTCCACGCTTATGGTCTAAATCAATCTTCCTTAAAAGATACGATAGAAGGGGAAAGAAATCACAAAATAATATAACTGCTTGGTTGTGCTGCTATTGGATAAGAAATTAGAAAGTTAGATACATATAGGACTTTGTTAAGTTCAATAAAAGAGGAAGCTTGAACAACCCTCTTTCCACATGACAACTATGACCATCGGTAATAGCAACAAGGCATATATCACAGGAACCGTTTTCCGTAATAGCAGAAATGGTCTGATTTTGATCCAAAAACTCATTGAAATAGGTAGAAATGGTCTGATTTTGACCAAAAAAACTACAGAAAGCTTGCTTGACAGCATGTATCCAACCAAAAACTGTACTAGACGGCACACCTAGGGCACACAAACAATCCTAGGTACATCCATAAGGCAACAGAAACTGAGGCAGCCTAAAACATGACTGGACAACTAATGATTGGCTGTACACAGTTGCTGGTTGCCCTAGAAATCACTAGCGACATTGGAGAAGGAAGATGGAGACTGTGCAGTGGCTGGAGGAGCGCCTAGTGGGGCCTGGAACAGCCCGAAGAGCTGCTAGGTAGGCCTAGACGGCCGTCTAGTTGGCGGTGGCATGTGCGGTTGGGTGTGATGGTGCGGTAGATGTCTATGTCGGCAGCGATGACGGCTGGTTGGTGGTGGTAGGTTTTGTTTTCATTTTTTTCTCTTTAGGTTTTGGTTATTGCTCTGGCACTATGTTAATTAGGAAAGAAAAAAGAATTATTTTGCATTGCTAGAGGGATTACATATGTATAAGGATGACCCCTTGATATGGATATCCATATAACTCATCTAAATATCTATTAGTTGTAACACAAATTTTTATCCTGTCAGGACTTCATCTCCATTGGTGTCAATCTCTTGATGGCTGGAGTAGGTGGTGGTAACACAGTACCCATTAATGGACCAATAATGGGAACCTTAGCTTGGGTCAAACTCCTACTGCATCCCAACTTCCTGAGATCGACAATCTTCTCCTCGTGAGTCCTTACTAACTTGATAACAGTCATCATCGACTCAGGTTTGTAGGCCTGAACCTCTAGCTGGTGCTCCTCCTTGAGGCCATTGATGAAAATTTCAGCTAGTGACTCCTCTTTGATGCCTCGTACCTGGTTAGACAGAAGCTGGAAATTACTTTGGTGTTCCTTCACAATGTTGTTCTGCTGGAGTTTGCAGAGAAGTGGCAGTGGTTTCTCCATCAAACTTCCCCCGAAATGGTGGATTAGGTCCTCCTTAATGTTCTTACATGTCGTGGCTCTTCTGACGCCCTCATACCAGTCAAACCTTCTGCAGCACCTTCTGCAAGGTTTAATGCAGCATACCTGATCTGCACCGATGTCATGGAATGAGAAGAAACACTCTGCTTGGTGTGGCCGGGTGCTAGGTTCCTCTCCTTCATCATACATAGGAAACTTATGCTCATGGATTTTATTGCAGTGATCACCTCCTTCGTGAGGGAGCTGGTCTTCGCCACATCCTTGCGTTGTTCTTGTTGCAGTTGAAGCAACAAGTCCATCTTCTCCATGGCCTCTATTTTTGTGTTGGCGGAGTCCTACTTGGAGGAAGATGAATGGGCTCTCATACAAAATTGTCGTGTACCTCTTGAATGGTTAAGTGTAGTGAGCAATGTTCGGCCTTTGGTGGCTGTGGGAGTTGATGACTTTGTCCTATAATGGAGGAGAGAGGTCACTAGAGGATAATCTGAAAAAGTTTGAACCTATGTTCTGCAGGAGGGAGGTGGGACTACCTTAGCCTAGCCCCTTGTGGATCGAAGAGGCAGGTGACTCAGACACACATGCAAACACATGTACGTACGTGGTTTCTGATACGGGTGGCCGCATTTTGTTAAAATACGGGTGACCAAGTTTTGGATTCATTCTAATCATTAGATCATAATTGAGTGGTGTGTGAGTGTCAATGTATCATCAATATAATAATTCATGTTAGTTTTATGGGTGCAACAAGTTGATGAGTGATACCATATTGAATCACATCAAATCGTGACACTGTCGAATTTACAAAACCTCATTTTAACAAAATAGGGCCAATTACATTTGAACTAGCCTTTATATATATATATATATATAAAACAAGAGAGCTTAGGAGCTCCCTTGTTTGAAGTGAGTTCCTTCTTAAATCTCTTGAATATTTTATTATATATTGATCATATGAAAAGTCTAAACATTAAATATTGATCTAAATTGTCTACAAAGATTACAAATCACAAATCAAGTTAATCCAAGACTTCTAGCATAATAATTTGACTTGCAAAAATTCAATGGTTTTATATTAATTCGTAAAAAATATGATTCTATGAATACATTGTTTATTGACGTATAAATTTCAAAATTACTTCATTTTTAAATAGTAAATATTACGAGGAATGTTGATCAAATCCACTGTTTGGAATTGAGATTTAATGGTTGGATTTTAAGATATGCGCATAAATTCATGACTCATAGGTTTATTTTTATTTAAATTTTTTTATCTACCTCTAATGAAGGTTCTAAACATCGAAATCCGACAAACATAGGAAATATATCGGACAATGTCGATGGAAATACTGTAAAGTTACAAAAGTTAATGAAAATGGTCAAAAAACTTTTGAATTTTGACTTAAAACTCTAGGATATGTTAAAGTAAACAATAATCTATAATTAAGATTACTTAGATTAATTTTTTAAACATGTATCATATTGAAATACGCTATATAGACTTAATATAAATATCTTGAAGTATAAATAATATGTAAAAATACGTAACAAATGTTTAAAAACAAAAGTACGTATAAAAGTTATCTCATAGATGTTTGATATGAGAAAGAATGTTTTTGGTTCATCAAAAATCTTCTTGTTGTTAAGTTATATTGTAGTCACGATGAATTTGTTGTGGAATTTGGGACTCTCTCTATAACATGTAGCTGTTCAAAGATATATGGTTATAATATGTTTGGTATTTAATAAGGAATCTCATTGGTAGATATTATGGAATAAATACTTGTTGGGGTTGTTGAGGGTAAGGTTCTAAATGTCGGTTTTGTATCCGATTTAGGTCCACTGAAAATAGGAAATGTATCGAACTTCTGTGGAAATTTCTATGGAAACGCGTTAAATTTACGGAAGTCTACGAAAATGGTAAAAAAACTTTGAAGTTCAATTTACATCTTTAAAATAAGCTAAAGTAAGCAATAATACACGTCTAAGATTACTGAGATTCAATTTCTAGACTTGTAACATAATAAAAATGCTACATACACTTAATACAAACGTGTTGAAGTATAAAAATTACTTAAAAAATTCATGACTATTACTAAATGTCTCTATTTTTTAAAATTTGTATTTCCAATTATTAGCTTTTTAAGTTTTTCATGATTTCCAAAATTTTATTTCCCATTTTTTGATTTTAAAATTTCCATGATTTTCTAAATATTATTTCACATTATCATGATTTTTATCAGCTTCTTAAATATTTACTGTTTTTTTAAATTTTATTCTGAATTATCATGACTTTTTACTAATTTTGTTAAAAATTTAACAAATAACCAAGAACAAGAACCTCAAATCTAGGTTTTCGAACAAAATAAATATTTCATATTTTCATAGAATTTTATATAGATTTTCAATTTTTGATATATCTCAATGTATTTTTATTATCATATTAGATTAAAATATTAGATCTACTAAAATTTATTTTATTTTGATGTATATATTAGATCTGAAACTTAGATCTATTAATAAACATGTATAAACATGTATTAGAACTTTATATACATTAGATTTAGTACTATTGATTTAGCCTTATTGACTTTTATATATGTTAGATCTTTATAAACATATATAATCATGTATTAGGGTAGCTGTGTCTATTTAGGGTTGTTTTCCTCTTCTCAAAGGGTGGTGGGTCTGGCAACTGTGTTCCTTTTGGAGCACCCAACCATGCAACATGCATGACATGACTACACAAGAAGCCTAAGTTGCGAGGAAGCGTGGATCGGTGACGAGAAGTTGGAAAATAGCCCAAGCCTTGGGATCGATGACAATGCTCGACAGCAACTGAAGAGGTGGATTGGCGACGTCAATAGCAACCTGAGCCTCGAGGATGGGTGGATCGGTGATGAGAAGTTGGAGAGCAGCCTAAGCCTTGAGGAACCCTGTTGATATGTGAAAAAAGGTGTGTCAAACGACATACATTTTCGTTGCTTTAAAATTCATTGTGTCGGTCGACTCGGTCGACACGTAGTTTACATATCCATTGAAATCCAGTAAATGCAGAAATACCTACATATATTGTTCCCTTTGTAAAATCGACATGTGTCAATGAAATTTGCCGACATGTGTCGATGTTTTAAGAACCATGGTTAAGGGATGTAATCTTGATTTAGAGGATTTTGATGAGGTTGTTGCTTATATACTGTTTATAGTAGTGCATAGTTGAAGTGGATTTTGTATCTTATTCACTTTGTTGACTTAAGACATAGGAAGATGAAGTTCTCGTCCACTTACTTTTGAAGTTATAATCTGATTGTTTATAAGAGCGATTTCAAAAAAAATTTGTAGTCACGAGAGTTTGTAACATTATGAATATTCGGAGAGTCAAGTGATTCTAATAAACTTTCTTACTTTGACTACTCCAAGAGTCTGAATCTTTTACTATGTCTCTACGAGGTTTTCTTTTATAATAGTACGACAAAAGATCATGATGATTGTCGAGCTCTATGATGCTCATCTTGTGTTGGTCGTAATGGTTGTGGAGTTTCCTTAGTATGGTTTTCTTTTATAATTTTTTGAGATATTTTATTTAACAATTTGTATATTTAATATTATTTCTTATTTTCTACTAAAATTTGAAAATATTTTCATTTTTTCAACTTATTATTTCCTTTATATTTTAACTTATTTACGAAATATCTGAATTCTTTTCAAAGTTTTCCTAATTTTTTAATTATTTAAAACAAATTAAGAATTTTGATTTTTTTTGAAGTTATAAATATTTTATTGATTTTTAATGATTTTATAGAATTTATAGGTTATCTTTTACCTTTATTAGGTTAAATCTTTGTAATATCAAGTTATTAACATTAAAATACAAAACAAAAATGAAAAAAATAAAAATATTGTTAAAGTATATGGGGTTATTACTCATTTAGTGTTAAACGGGTTATTAAATACCTATTTACTCAGTGGTGTCTAATATCCCTATATGTGTAACCCTAACTACTCAATAACATAATAATCCTTCTTCTCTCTCTCTTCTCACTTGGTACCATAGCCTGGGAGCCCTAGTCACCCCTGACCTGTGCCCCTTCGCTGGAATCGTCGTCGTTTGCCATTGTCCACCGTCGTCGGCGTCACTAGCTCCAACCAGTCCACTCGTCGGACCATCCAACACGCATCAGTGGCTCCAGAATAGTTTATTGACCACAGTACCTCTTCCAAGCGACAGTCCAACAACTTTCGACAATCGTTCCTCCTCCGGTAGCCCTTATCAGAGTCGTCAGGCCACAACCTAGCACCCGTCGGCCCCTCCTTGGCCAGTCTAGGCCACTAGCAGCCTCTCTAAGCTAGGGTAGGCCCTCCTCCGGCATAGTCCAGGCCGTTCGTGGCCCCGTAAGGCCTCTTCGGCGAATGTCCACTTGTCAGTGAGGGCTCCCCGTCCCTCCTTGTCAATCATAGGGGTAGCTTAGACCCTCCTATCAGGTAGTCCAACTCAGTAAGGCCATGTTTTAGGTCCCGTCTTCGTCTCCTATCTTTGGTGTGTGTGGATACGTCATATGTACACTTGGTGAGAAGTTCAGTTTACGTATTTGGTTATTTTCATATCATATATTGGTATTATTTATCAATTCTCAGTCCAGTATGACTTTCCGTGATTTACTAGTAAAACATCTTCTAAGAAACTTTCTGACTCAAACTACCTCCTATGGTCATAAAGCTTTGAGACTTTTGTTTTGGTTTATAGGAAATCGAAGCATCTCACCCATTCATCTCTTGATGTAAAATCTGACACATATGAAGACTGGTTAGCTGATGATGTGACAATTATTACATAGATGGCGAACAATATGAAACCCTCAATTGTATAGGGGTTATGTTGTTGCGGCCTGTAAAGAAAATAGGGGACACCTTTCGATTGACATATGGCCACAAAAAGAATATATCTCGAGTCTGTGAGATATATGAGCAGTTGTTTACCTTATGACAGGGAGATCGATTAGTTCAGGAGTACTTAATCGCTCTTCGTGTCCTTCTAGATGAGTTGGATGCGTACCAGCCATTGACTGTTAACATCATGTGCCTGCGGTAGTATCGAGAGGAGTTGGCAGTTGCAGTCTACCTCTCTAGCCTGACAGATATCAGTTCTCACAGGTTAAGGTTAGGTGTTGGGAGCCACTAGGGGATGAGGTCGTGGTGGTTCCAGAGGTGGAGGTCGTGGTAGAGGGGAGATAGGTGGACGTCCCCGTTGTATGCATTGTGGACGGTTGGGTCATAGGATAGACAAGTGCTGGGATATTGGCCGACCTCAAACGGTGAATGTCACTCTAGAGCCTCACATTGCTGTTGCTACTACTGAGGAGCAGTTGTTTACAGTTTCCTAGGCAGATTATGAGAGGCTTCAGCAGCTAAAGGTCATCGATTCTGCAGTTACGGCTACTCAGGCCACCTCCTCAGATATTAGTGTCTTCCATGCATCCAAGGAATCTTCTTGGATTATTGATTCTGGTGTCTCCTCTCACATGTTAGGTACACGTAGCTTATTTATCCGCTTATCTCAGTTGTTTGATGATCGGAATGTGGCAATTACTGATGGTTGAAATTGTCTCGTCTCTAGTGAAGGGTTGGTTCAAGTTTTTTCACAACTATCTCTTGACAAAGTCTTGTTTGTTCCTGATTTTCCTGTAACTTTGTTGTCTATTAGTGTTATTACCAAACAATTACATTTTTACGTCACCTTTTTTTCCTTTCATTGTACATTTTAGGATTTATAGACGGGAAGGAGGATTGATTTGGGCCGTGAACGAGGAAATGGAATGTACTTGCTTGTTCGTGATGATATACCGTAATGACTTGTTTCTGTAGTGTTTGCCTCCGAGTCTTCCTCCTTATGGCACTATCGGTTGAGGCACTTGTCGCATCAAAAGCTTCAACAAGCCTTGTTTTGATATTTAGTGTTGCCGTTTGAGTATGAGTCTTGTTAGCTGGGTAAGCACCATCGTGCTTCCTTTAGGAGATTGTGTTTTGTGTCTAGTATGTTCATTTTTCAGTTGATTTATTGTGATGTTTGGGGCTCATCCAGAGTCCAGTTTGTTTCAAGACATAGATATTATATAGTTTTTATTGATGATTTTTCTACAGTCTTCTGGGTATATTTGTACTCAAAATTTTTTTATGATGGAAATAAAAAAATAGTTTGATGTCACTCCAAAAAATTTGCGTACTATTAATGCACTTGAGTTTGTTCAGAATAGAATTGCTTTTTATTGTGCTTTATTGGGCATTCACGTCTTCACACATCACAACAAAATGGGGTTGCCGATCACAGCAAAATGGGGTTGCTGAACTTAAACATAGGCACATTTTAGATGTTACCCACACTCTTATGGTTCATATGCATGTGATAAAGCAGTCGTGGACCGATACAGTGCTTACAACCACCTATCTCATCAATAGAATGCTTTCTGCACCTCTTAGAGGGATAGTTCTACTTCCTTGTCTTAGACCTCAGTCTAGTCTGTTCAGTCTGACCCCTAGAGTGTTTGGGTGTGTGGCATTTGTCTAAGACCTCTCTCTTGGTCTGGATAAGTTGTCCTCAAGGTCCATTAAGTGTGTGTTTGTTGGATATTCTAGGACCCAGAGGGGATATTGTTATTTCCATCCTCTACTAGGCAGTACTTTGTGTCTGTCGATGTCACCTTTTTTGAGTATTTGTCATACTATGAGGAGTCACCCCCTTCTAGTGTGTTTGCCCCACTTTCATCATGTGGTGAGCTGTAAAATGAAAATGTTCAGGGGAGACCTATCTTGCCACCAGAGGTCACTCACCCTTTGCAGGTATACCAGTGGTGCCAGCACGCCCAAGTTGCTCTCACTATCGAATCATCTTCCTCTCCAGGTGCAAAATCGTCCACTAGTTCCTCAGACCTTCCTATTGTCCTATAGAAAGGTACTCGTTCTTGCACTGTCCATACTATCTTCAACTTTGTTTCTTACGATTCACTTCGCCTTCGTTTTTGTAGTTTTGTATTATCCCTTGTTTCTCAGTCTCTTCCTAGGAATTATCGGGAGGCACTTTCTATTACACATTGGAAGAATGATATGAATGAAGAGATAGCAATTCTTACTAGTCGTAGTATGTGGGAATTAGTGATCCGTACTGCTGGGGCTACAGTAGTCACCTATTAATGGGTCTACTCCATTAAGTACAAAGTAGATGGCAACATTGACAGATGTAAAGCCAGACTGGTCGCTAGGGGCTTCACTCAGACATATGGAATAGACTACAAGGAGACGTTCTCACATGTGGTTTGTCTTAATTCCATCAGAGTGCTTCTGTCTTGGGTACTAAATCACTCTTGGAAGATGTACCAATTGGATGTCAAAAACGTTTTTTTTATGGAGACTTGTAGGAGTCTGATGGAGCAACTTTTAGGATAAGTTGCTCAGGGAGAGGATCGTGTGTGCAGAGTCAATAAGGCGATCTATGGCCTTAAGCAAAGTTTTACTGCATGATTTGAAAAAGTTTTGTCAGGTGGTACTTAGTGGTGGATTTCAGAGGTGTGCAGTGGGTCATTCAGTATCCTACAGGAGGATAGTTGGTGGATGTGTCATTCTGGTTGTATATGTAGACGACATATTTGTGACAAGCAGCAATACTCAAGGGATTGCAGAACTAAAACATCATTTACAAGCTCACTTTTGTAACAAAAGATATGGGAAAGTCTCGCTACTTCTTTGGGATAGAGTTTGCGTATGCACATGGTAAAATGACATTGTCACAAAGGAAATATGTTCTAGATCTTCTATAAGAGACAAATCTTTTAGGGTGTAAACCAAAGAACATGTCTATTGAGCAGACACCTTCATTTTAGGACAGCAGCTCAGAGTTGTTGGAGGATCCTGGTCAGTACAGGAGGCTGATTGGGAAGTTCATTTACTTGACTGTGATTAGACCTGATATTTCATATGTAGTTAGCTTTTTAAGCTAGTTTATGCATGAGTCTAGGAAAGTACATTGGTTGAGGGCTCTACGGGTTTTATCATACGTGAAGGGTACTCCAGGCAAATGCTTAGTATACAGGAGAAATGAATATTCTAGGATTGTAGCCTACTCAGATTCAGGATATGTAGGAGACAGAGGAGATAGGAAATCCACATCTGGCTTCTGTACCTATGTAGCAGGCAACTTGGTTACTTGACACAGCAAGAAGCAAAATGTGGTGTTCAGGTCCAATGCAGAGGTTGAGTACAGATCGATGACACAAACAGCTTGTGAGATGATATAGGTGAAGTCACTGTTGAAGTAACTTAGGTTTGATGTCTAGGTTCTTGTGTCTATGCGTTGTGATAATTAGGTTGCGATATTCATTGCAAACAATCCCACCTTTCATGAGCGTACAAAGCATGTGGAGGTTGATTGCCATTTTGTAAGAGATATGGTTATAAAGGGGGTTATCTCTACTCCTTATATTCAGTCTTCTGAGTAATTAGCAGACATATTCACAAAGACTCTCATTATAGAGATGTTTGAGTCTTTATGTAACAAGCTAGACATGGTTGATATGTATGTCCCAGCTTGAGGGGAAGTGTTAGAGTATATGGAGTTATTACTTATTTAGTTTTAAATAGGTTATTAGATACCTATTTACCCAGTGGTGTCTAATATCCTTATATATGTAACCCTAACTACTCAATAACACAATAATTCTTCTTCTCTATCTCTTCTCACAAATATTATATATGAAAACCTAAGATCTATGTATTTTCATGGTAGATCTATGTAATATATCTAAGATCTACATTAAAACAAAAGATATACATGTTAGTACCTAAGATCTAAGTGCAATATGTAAATCTACATTAAAACAAAAGCAAAATCCAACAAAAAAGTATAGAATCATAACAAAACTAGTAGATCTATGTGTATTACATATTTATTTTAAAGAAAAGAGGGAGGAGAGAATGGAGAAGTAGCTGGCCTTGAAGAAAAGGGAAGAGAAAGCTTCAATAATGGAAGAAAATCTTCAATGGAGAGATGGGGTAGTAGCCACCGAAGAAGAAGAGTAGAAACTAAGAGATAGTAGAGAAGAAGTGTAGAAGAGATCGAAGAAGAGTGTAGCTTGTGAGTGCAGCAACAGTCTGAATTCACCTGTGTCGGTATGGGAAAAGAGACATGTTGTACGACATACATCTTTGTTGCTTTAAAATTCACCTATGTCATTTGACTCAATTGACACATAGCCAACATATCTATCGAAATCCAATAAATATCTACATATATCGTTTCCTCACTTTGCCAAATTGACACGTGTTATCAAAATTTTGTTGATATGTGTCGATGTTAAGAATCATGCTTATGATATCTATAATTGTAATTTCGAAATTAATTGATTTTTTGTATGTTGATTTTACTTATGACATAGATTATATCTTACGGTTGGAAATTTGATATCACTTATGATCATGAAAATGACATGAAAGTTCAATTTACATCAAGTGAGTCTCTAAACTCATTCTATCCTTTCTTATAGATATATACATATAGAAAAATTTAAATGAGCTTAGGACTTATTATGTAAATTGAGTCTTTATGTCATTTTTATAATCTGTAAACGATATCAAACTTTCAACCGTAAGATATAATCTATGTCATATATTGATATAACATATCAAATTTTAATTGTTTTTGAAATTTTAATGTTAGGTATCAAAGATAAATAAAAAAATTCAAATAAAAATAACGTATGAGTCATGAATTTATCGTTATATCTCAAAATTCATTTATCAATTGTAAAATCCAAATGATGGATATGATTTACATTTTTCATGATATTTATGATAAAAAATCAAGTGATTTCAATAATTATATATTAAGAAATAAGGTATTCATCAAATTACATTTTTGTTGACTAACAAGAAATCGATGAATTTATGCAAGTTAGATTATAAAATTAGAAGTTTTCAATTAACTTAAATTTTTATATACATATATTTTAAGTATTCTAGATCAACATCTAAGTTTAGATTTTTCTTATGAATGATATATAATAAAATCTACTAGAGGTTTAAGAAAGGATTAAATTAAATACTCCCTTATATATATATATATATATATATAGTGAAATCAGTGGCTCGATAATCTCGAGCCCAACGGTATTGTCAGGACTTGTCTACATGCTATTACAACATTTAGGGAAATACAGAAAACATTAGTAAAAATATGGATTAGGTTGAACTAGTCAGCTCTTAGAATCTTCTGGGCTCTTCTTGAGCTCTGTGTGTAACGATCTCAAGTTGTTATCATTAAATCCAATAGTCTATTTATAGTTAAACATAAATTGATTTACAAGATAATTAAAGACTATCTAGAAAATATTTATGCTACTAGGATCCTGTAGTGTGTAGTTAGTGATCCTAACTATATGCACTAGTGAAACACAAACCAAGTGTCATACACTAGTAGCAAAAACACCAAAGAAAATACATGACTAGAAAGTCGCTCAGTACACACTTTGCAAAAAAACCACGAGAAAAATAAACTAAAATCAATGGTCTACAGTTTACGGGACTCCAAATCCATTCCTAAATCATTTTATGTTTTCTTTTTGAAATCACTAAAACCACTATAAATCATCTATATAGTAAAATCGGGCCTCATTGGCCAAAAATCGTTGAAATCTGCATATGACAATTAAAACCACATAGTGAGTTGAGTTGTCCGATGTTAGGCAATCAACTTTGACCACACGCAGACCACTGAGGGTCACCCCGACATCTGCTTTGCCATGGATAATCATTCTGTGAAGGAGTCTGTCTGTCTCGAGGTTCTTTTATTTGAGGAACTCTTAAAAGACTAACCTCAACTACAAAAAGTCTGTTCACCCTACTCCTAGACGAGTTGTTTCCTTACTTAGGCTAAATTACAGGATATGTCCTTTCGGTGTCCTAACTTAGTACTCGAATCCCACCTCTGGGTTCAGTCAACATCTACCAACAACTCAGTACCCATATCAGTTAAGGTATCACGTTCAACATATCTCTTAATTTCACTACCACGATACCATTAGGTATGAACGATACTCTAAGTCTCAACATTTGAATCAATTGGAGCCTTGTACCTCTAGGCCAAGATGGTATCTCGACCGTAAACTTTAGCCTTGGCCTCGTAGATGACAACCTAGGTGAAGCATTTGACTCTCTAAGGACATCGTCACACCCTCGGGTCCAGATAGTGCGACCCTTCGGTCTTTTGGTCCACTACACAAGAAAATCACGGAAAGTATCTTTTCAAACTACCACTTTTCTTTAAAAACTCATTTTGAAATCATTTATACATTACTAGGGTAATTACAAAATTAAAGCTTGTACAGGAAACCGAAACGCTAACACGAGAACAGCCAAAACATCAATTCGACATTTGAAAAGTGCCTTGAAAATTGTAGGACTTAACTGTGAGCCTAGCCTACGGGGCTTCCATGCGAGAGAGCTTGAACTTCTAGGGCTTTGGGCATGAACAGTTAGCACCCAACGACATCTCAAATTCCTATTTCTCGTTATACAACATAAAACTCAACATATGATATACCAAAACGTAGGTACTTAGACAAGCAACATTATGGTACTAAAATTATCGATTTTCATGCATAATAATTCGAGAAATTGTAGGAAAACACCTTGGATGAACAATACTAATCATAATTAAATTTTTGAGATTAAAAATCACATACTCAATCAAAAATCATGAAATCTCTTCTATTATATTCAAAATTACTCAAGGAACACATTCATATAGATTTTACACTAAATGGAGCTAAGGTGTGGAGTGTGCACCTTAAAGACGATGCACAGTGACTGTCTTCTCTGACACCAGCGACCACCTCAGGTGACTTCGATCGACTCCACATGCTCTAGAACTCATCACGGACCTACGGATGCTACTCCAACCTTAATTCCCTTGGACGAGTTCTCCTGCTTCGCTCTTAGTCTCTCTCTGTTTCTTTCTCTCTCTCTCGGGGAGAACGATGAAAAAGAAGAAGAAGGAGAGGAGTATAAGAAGGAGGGGAAAGCTTTGCAGGGAAGATAGTGAGCTTGGTTTGCGGGAGAAGCTCGGGCTTGTTGGCTTACAAGAGAAGCGGTCGTTCCTCTTAAACAACCTCTTCCTTTGTGGATTGGCTGCATGCATGGCCAACTACTCCACAAGAAGCCCAAACGTGTTACAGGCACAACCACTTCATTGCTGTGACTGTAACCACTCCACCAGGGCATACAAGGAAACATCTTGTTGACATTAGAAAAACCTTAAAAATTTCCCGATATTAGCCTATGGGACTTACCCGCGAGGCCTACTTGCGAGCCCAGTCAATTCAATGGCTTCAAACCAAAATCAAGGCTCAAACATTAATTAGAAAGCTTATAACTAAGGACCATGTGCCAGTAACTGTCTATAATCAAAATTCATTAATTATACATTATACATAATACAGGCATAATAAATTTTAGGGTGTTACAGCTTAATCACCTTACAAAAGGATTTCATCTCCAAAATCATTGGTAGGCAAAAAAAATATAGATACTGGGCCATCATTGCATCTTTTTGTTCCTAGGTGGCCTCCTTAGCACTATGATATTGTCATCTGATCAGACCAGGTGGAATCACTTTGTTTCGCAATACCTGTTCCTTTTAATCGATGATTTCGACAGTATCTTCCATAAAAGATAAATCTTGTTGAAATACCTCTGGTTAAAGAGGAATTACATGTGATATCAACTAGGCACTTCTTCAGCATGGAGATGTGGAAAATGTTATGAACTGTCAACAACTCTGGTGGTAGGTCTAGTCGATACGCAACTTCACTAACTCTTTGCATAATCTAGTAAAGGGATTTAGCTTTCTGTACTTCTCGAATCGTACTACGTCTTTGGTTAGTGACATTTTCAGGAATACAGTCTCTTATTAGAAATTCTAACGGTCTTTACCTCTGGTTGGCATGACTCTTCTGTTGACTTTTTATAGCTAACAAATTTTTGTGGATTAAATCTACTTAGATCTGTATAGAGTTGCATGTTCTCCAGTCCAAGAAGTGGTCGTTCGCCAACTTCATTCCAGCAAACAGGAGATCTGCACGGTCTACCGTACAGTGTCTCAAATGATGCCATCCCAATGTTAGAATAATAACTATTGTTATAGGCAAATTCTACTAATGGTAGATGCTCTTTTTAGTTCTTTTGCAGGTCTATGGTAAATTTTCTCAACATGTTTTTTAGTGTTTGGATAGTCTTTTCTGTCTGACCATCTGATTGAAGATGAAATGCTATGCTAAAATTAAGTACCATGCTAAAGGCCTTTTGTAGGGTCATCCAGAATCTCAAAGTAACCTTATGTCTCTGTTAGACATGGGTATATCATGTAACTAAATAATTTCCGACACGTACAAGTTTGTCAATAGCTACATCAGAGTCTTTACCCGACAAGAAAATGTGTAGACTTGGTTAATCGATCTACGATCACCTATACGGTATCGTTCTTTCTTATGGTGTGCAGTAACTTAGTCACAAAATTCACAAAGATGTGTTCTCATTTGCACACAGGGATGTTCAACAATTGTAAGGTTCTTTTAAGCTTTTGATGTTTAGCCTTGATCAGCGGGTAAGTCATGTATTTTGCCATGTGGTCAACAATATCCTTCTTCATACCAGGCCACTAGAAACTCCTCTTTAGATCCTAGTATATCATGGTACTAATAGAGTGAATAGTGTACTTGTATCGATGAGCTACATCTAGTAACCTATGCTTGGCTTCTTCATCCTGGGGTATGTACAATCGATGATCATATCTAAATTCTCTATAAACTCCAACGGAAAAATGAGGCTCTCCCTCAACATCCAACTTCTTGAAGGTGGCTCAAACAAAGGGATCCATCTGTTGATGAACAATAATAAATTCTATTAGCTTAAGGCAGACACATATTGGTCAATTAGGTACCAACAGTTCCCCATGCTTGCCTTTTGGGCTTGAAGCCCACCAAATCCTGTAGTATAGATCATTCCTTGATCATCAGATTCGTTATCACATGCATACATCGACTTAATGCATCGGTAACCACGTTAGTCTTTTTAAAATGGTAGGACAAACTAAAATCGTAGTCCTTAAAATATTCTATCCATTTGCACTGCCTCATATTGAGGCCTTTCTGAGTAAACATATATTTCAGGCTCTTATGATCAAGTAGTCGCCATTGCTTGAGTACGAATACCATGACAACGATTTCCAAATTATGGATAGGATAGCTCTTCTCATGATTCTTCAGTTAACAAAATGCATACGCTATAACGTTGTCATGTTACATGAGAACGCAGCCTAACTTAACACCACTACCATCATTATAAACCGTGAAGCCACCACTTCCAGAGGACTGAGACTAAATAAGCCTTCAACTCAGAGAAGTTCGCTTCACAATTGTGGTCCACATGAATGGAACTCCCTTCTACGCCAACCCTGTCATAGGCATGGTTCGAGGAAAAGTCCTTAATGAATCTCCTATAGCAGCCTGTCAAATCTAGGAAATTTCTAATCTTCGATATAGTTTTAGGCCTTTTCCAATTGTTCACTGCCTCTAGCTTGGTAGGATTCACTTTAATGCTTTCTCTTGAAATGATATGACCGAGGAACATAACCTTGTTCAGTCAGAATTCGCATTTAGAGAGTTTGGCATATAGCTAATGCTATCTCAAGGTATCTAGCACAACTCTCAAGACATGGTTCTAAATGTCGATTTCGTGTCGGACTTCGATAAGTTGAAAAATAGACACGTGTCGGGGAAATATCGGTATGTCGGAATCGTGTCGGTGGAAACACGGTAAAAAAATTTACATTTGTTCAGAAAACTTCCATTTCGATATCATGTCGGAGTCATATTGGTAAATTGAAAATAAGACACGTGTTGGAGAAATTTCAGTGACACGTGTAGACATTTAGTACCATGAGTGTAAAGCATGTGTCTTTACATCTAGAGAGTAGACCAGAACATCATCAATAAATACCACTACGAACTGATCTAGAAAAGGTTAGAAAATCTTGTAAATCAGGTCCATGAATGTGGCAAAGGTATTGATTAAACTAAAGGGTATAACTGTAAACTTATTGTGACCGTACTGTGCTTGAAAGATCGTCATCTGGATATCTGAGCCACAGATTTTCAATTGATGATTTTTAGACCTCAAATCAATTTTCGAAAATACCAAAGTAGACTGAAGCTGATTGAACAAGTCATCGATGCGAAACAATGGGTATTTATTCTTTATGGTGATTTGATTCAGCATTCGATAGTCTATACACAAGTGGAGCAAATCATCCTTCTTGCGGATGAACAAGGTAGGCATTCTCTACAGAGATACACATGGATAAAATCATTGTCTAGTAACTTTTGTAATTGCGTCTTGAGTTCTTTCAGTTCCGCTGGTATCCTGTGATAAGGAGACTTCGAAATTACGTTAGCCCTCGGAACTAGGTTGATCGAGAACTCTACCTTCCGATGAGGTGGTATGCTAAGTAACTCATTAGGAAAGACTTCAGGATATTCACAAACCATAGAAATGTCGTGAATTCTCACTTCAAGAGATGTGGAGGCAATCACACTGGTTAAATACCCTATACACCCATTTACTAATGATTTGTAAGCTTTTATTGCTGAAATAATAAATTTAAACTCACCCTAGCACACATCTTGTGTAAAAAAAGAATCACCATCTACACCCTTCTGCGAGCACAATCGATTAAAGCAAATTAATGAGCTAGTTAGTCCATGTCGAGTATCACGTCGTATTTCTACATGTCTATAATGATTAGACTGATGTCGAATTTCCTGTTATTTAACTCCAGGCTAATAGACCGCAAGTATTTTCAAACTAAATTGTGTTCCTCCAGTGGCATCATGTAACACCCCCGTGCTACACAACAGTATAAGAACTACCCAAACACAATTAAATGCAACTAAATAGCAATATTAAAATAAATAAAGCTAACTACCCAGACCTGTGTGCGGCAAGTGTAGCTCGAAAAGTTGCACCAGGGAAGACTGCTCCTATAGCTCAGCACCTGAAAACAAGAGGACAAGAAAACACGCGTGAGTGACAAGAATGCCACCCAGTACGCGCCCCAAAAACAACA
>JAMKQA010043231.1:0-25615 GCA_024699735.1 Posidonia australis
TTTTTTTTTTTTGGTAAAAGTTTAGATATGTATTTCAACGACTTTAAATGTCCGGTAAGAAAAACATAGTATTGTATAGAATATTACAGCATTAGAGGCAACAGCCCAAAAATGAATGTCCAAAAATTACACCACCAGCAGACAATGCTGCAACATTAAAAAGAAGAGAGCCTCAAAGGCCCTCAGGTGGCACAGAACCTCTTCCAGAGTCATCAAGGGGCAAAGAATCGACTCCTGAGGGCATTCTGGAGGAAGAAGGGATAGAGAGGCTGGATGAATCAGGCGGCTGAGCAGCAATGGCTGACATAAAGATCCTCATCTCATCCTTTTCAAAACCTGCCACAAGATTATCTATCCAGAGGTTCATGAAATAAATAATATCACAAATTATACCATATGCATCACTACAAGAATTCCTGAAAATCCTATTAATTATGACATTCTTATTCCATGGATCTAGGATTCTCTTCAAAATAGTATTGTTGACAGTTGTGCAATATAAAATTACTTTTCTTATTCTGATGGTGCATGTTTCATTTTATGGTAGACATGTAGAGTATGAGAATCCATCCCGTTTCCAATATTTTGAAAAGATGCTAAATCCCATATTTCGATTGCTTCCTTTTACATAAACATTCAACACAAAAGAAAAAAGAAAGAAACAGAACTGAATTTGATGTAAAAACAATGGTGAGTTGCTTTTAGATAGCCATCTTTGTTCTAGTACCATATTTAGGAAAAGTTTAGAATTCTAAGGAATGCATGTTTTGATTATTGAAATTAGATGACTTCAGGATTCCATTTGAAGTCAAATGTTCTAGCATCATATTTAGCAAAAGTTCAAAATTCTACGAAATGCATATTTTGATTATTCAAATTAGGTGGTTTTAGGATTCCATTTGAAGCTAAATGTTTTAGCACCATATTTAGCAAAAGTTAAGAATTCTAAGGAATGCTTGTTTTGAATTTTCAATTTAGGTGGCCTCAGGATTCCATTTGAAATCAAATGTTTAGTTAGAAGTAAAGGATTTACGGGAAAACAAGCACTTCCTTTTTTCCCTTAAGATTTCTATTTTTAGGTTTCACCATAATCACTATCTTAAATAACAAAAAAAAGGAACTTCTCCCTTTGGATTACAACCATAGCTATTGTTTCTTTTTCTCAAAACCTTTGTTTTTATCTTTTGACTTTTCCATCAAAATGTTTATTTATGGAAAGTTGGGAACTCAAACCTTTTGTATTTGCATTAAAATTCAAGTTTCAAAACAGGTTATAGTCCTTTGTGGTTGTAAAATGTGATTTAAAAAATTCAAATCCTGAACCTTTTTTCATCAATTCTTATTGAGTGATCTTAATTACAAATCATGAGAGAAAACACCCTTTGTGCTATCTCTGATTCCAAGTAAATTCTACTACCTATAGCTCTATAGGAGGAATGTAGTAGTGACTATTTCGATGAATACTCCAACAAATAGTAGCACTCTCGAGTCTTTCTTGGTGATGGTAGCGGTGGTTCCTTTCATTTTTCTCTCACACAAGTTGGAGACTACCACATTTTTGTACGGAAGTTGGAGGTTTATCATAGTTGTTTCCCGTAACATGTTTTGACGACTCACTTTGTTAATCTTGATAGGGTGTTGAAGTAATGTGGAGGTTGATTGTAACACCCGTAAAATTCGTTCTGTAATTATTTACATTTTATGAATTTATTTCCTTGACGGGTGTTACTGTTCCTAGGCCCATTGTGTGGTTTTGTACTTTTGGACTTAAGCCTCGTAGACTGACTTTTGTTTGCGTGTCACTGTGCATTGTGGCACTGTGCTTGTGGGCCCAGGTGTGGGTCCACGTAGGGCCCGCGTTCGTGGGCTGTTGGGTGTAGCTGATGGTTGAGTGGTTGGTGCTGGCCGTTGGGTTGTGTGCGGCGAGGCTGGTGGGTGGCCAAAGAATGATCTGTGTGCGCATGCCAGAGGTTGGCGGGCAGATGCACGACGACCTCCTCCCTCGCGTATTTAACGTGTGCTTGGGGCGAGCCTTCCCCGACCACCGAAATCCCAACCGAGCCCTCTTCCCTTACTTTCCTTTTTCTCCTTTCCCCCTCCACTCCTTCTCCATTTTCTCCTTCTTCCTCTTTACTCCTCTTTCCGTTCGCGGGTGAGTGCAGGTGATCAAAGAGAGGGTCAGAGAGTCAAAGGCAGGAGGCAGTGGCTCGCGGTGGCTTGTGGTGGTGTGGGAGGCTCCAAAGCAACGTCCTTGGGGCCGTGGAGTATCAGAGGATGTGCAGGGTCACCAAAATTCGCCGGAGTCAGCCGAAGATCGTCGGAGGTCATTTTCAGGTACGTATCTCGATTTTAATGTGTAGAAATCATGTAAAATGGTATAAATACTTAGGATGCATGTAATCTAGGCTAAATTTAATGTTTTAGAATTTTTGATAATTTATTGTGCCATTTATGGATATTTATGGTGGTTGGTGTGTTTTGGGTCGTTTCGACCCTTCTGCCTTTGTGATTTTATATTTTGATGCATGGTGAATGGATTTTAGTTTTGTTTGTTGGGATTTCTAGTAGACTCGAGGGTCTACCACATATGTTTTACTTGAGTTTTTTGGTGGTTGTTTGGGGGATCCGATCAGAGCTCCCACCCCGGGTGATTTCCAAGTGCCTTGTTACTGGTTGCCTGAATTCTGACAGAAAACTAGGGGCGCGGGCCGATTGCATGGACCACATGTGCGGTTTCTGCAGCGGTTCTGGCCCCTGGTCCAAGCTCTGTTGGCATTCGAACTAAAGTGGCAAGGGCATGGGCCAGACGTGCGGGCCACATGCGTGGGTCTAGTAGGGTATTTTCTGGGGTTTTTCTTGGATTTTTGGGAAATGTGTTTTAATGCTGTGGTTTTCCGGATTGGTTTGTATTGTTCCAGTGAGATGGGATTGTGGGCCATCAATGGTGGTCCCCCTAGGACACCTAACGTGCCATTTTACCGAGGTTTTGGAAGAGTTTTTAAAGATATGAAAATGGTTTTGGAAAATGGATTTCAAAGAAATAGTTTGGCCTATTTTGAAAATGTTTTCTTGATTTTCTATGTGTGGGCCGAGATAGTGTGGGACCGTGTCGTCAGGATCAGGGAATGTGACGACATTCTCGGGTGGTCGAGCGTGACTCTATGGTTGAGGTCGGAGGCCGAGATATCTAAGGCTGAGGGGCATCGGGTCTTAGAGGTATGAGATTTCTTGATTGTCGTCTCAAGACTAGGGTTGTGATCCGCAGGTTGAGGTGTCTTGTGGCATGACGGGGAAGTATGATACTCCTGTTGTCGCTGTGAGCATTGAGGCTCGGGTGTCGTCGGGTGTGGAGGTATAACACTCTCTCCTAAGCACCGTGTGTGGAGGATGTCGTGAAGAGACGTACCCTATGGTGGCAAGTGCGGGTGGGACACGTGTCCCATAGCTGATAGCGTCCTGAGAGACAGGACAACCTTCCTAAGGAGGGGTTGGCTCTGTGAGGGTTCTCTAGGTAGGGAGAATCGCCAGACGGTGTTCGCTCCTGCATAGGGTGGCTTCACTGTGGTAGTACAAAACGCCATGGTCACTCCTCGGTGGGCTGCGTGTGGCCAGAGTTAGGTTACCTGGCATTGGGCTTCCCGACTCATTGTGTGTGGTTTTGGCCATTGAGGGCCTTTACTTGTGGCTTTGAACTAGTAGAGCCTCGGTTGTGGTTTTAGCCGGTGTGGGCTTAGTTTGTGAGGATTTGAGAAAATGGTTTGCGAAATGAATTTAAAAGGAAAATTGATCATGTTTTGTTTTCCGTGGTTTTCGTAGGGTGCGTATTGGGTGACTTTTGTCACTCATACATTTTTTCTCGTGTTTTTGGTTTGTAGGTGCAGGCATGCAGAGGGTTAACGTAGTGCATATAGTCTAGAGTCTTCTAGCCGCACACATAGATTCTTGGTAGTTAGATATTTACTGTTTCGCTTTAATTTTTTCATAATTTAATTTGTTTTAAATTATTGTAGAAAATGTGGGGTGTGACAGTGATGATGTATAAGAATGCCAATGGAATCAATCTGATCCACTCTTGTGATGGGCGTAAAGTTACATACATGTGAGCTTTACAAACAATAAAATGATGAGGAAATATATTCTCTTTGTTAATTAGAACCAAAAGTTGGTGATGGCTGATGATAGTATAATATATGCTCTTTGCTATCCTACTTTGTTTAAAGAGAGCAAGTTCTTCTCTTAATTATGAATCAACTCAAATTTAAGCTCTTTTTGAGTCCATGATTTTGGCTAAAACACATTTTTACCTCATTGCTCACAAAAAGAAAAAAAAACATACATAGCATGAGTAGATTTTTCTTATCCCTGCAAATGTAAACAAAAAAATTAAGATTAAAATATGTGTAGAATTTGCTATTTCGAAGTATAAATCAATTCTGGAATAGTAAATAGCATCAACAAGATGAACAGGAATAGTAATCTTGAGTACATCTTATTAAATAGCATAAACAGGAACAAAAATCTTGGAGTTATATTGCCATTTATTTAAATAATAAAAAAGTCCATAAAATGCATACAAATATAGTTATATTCGTCGATACAAATATAGCTATATGAATTATTATAAAGAAATACTTCATCTAAAGAAGAGATGCCGCTATCTCTTTCATATAATTGCATTTTTGAGTTTTGTTTCAATGTTGAAGTTATCCCTTAGCTTCTTTTTCGTAAATACAAATTGATTCAAGTAATTCATCATTTCGAGTCTTAAATTCTTAAAGACGACCTTCTAATTCTTGAACATAGATTTCTACTTGATGCTTTTCATTCATTTGTTGTAAAATAATTTCCCTACTTCTATTAGTCATCTCCTTATTAAGCCACTAAAAAAAATTATAATGACGATGTTGACTATGACTTGCCTTAGGTGAATAAGTCAGACATCCGAAACAATGTCGACTAGGATTAGTAACAACCCATAATGTCTTCGTAGCAGCAATAAAACAATAATGACAATAAATAAGATATTCTACTACATTTCTTTTTGAAGTGTTATCTATAAGTAAATAGAGTCAAATTGAAATTTATAAGCACTTAAGAAGCATTGAAAGTGCAAAAAAAAAAAACTCATTAAAAGCATGAATCAAGGAAGTGATACTTCCTACCTAATTTTCATTAGATTATTCACATATAGGGTGAAATAGGTTCTTTTTCTTTTTGTTAATTCACATATCATTCTTGTTGCCCTTTGATCCTTACAAAGATCAATCATTTTTGTCACCCTCTTATCTTTACATAGATCATTCGCGAAGAAGCTTTACAAGAGATTAAACACAAAAAATAAAATCATTCACAAAGTGCTTGGTGAATCTCTACACAAATCAATGATAATGGGAAATTCCTACACAAATCAATCATTTTTACCCATCATGAAGCTCTTCCTCCTTGCAATCAACCAATCGTCGCTCCATTCTCTATTGACGGGGAGGAGGAGGAGGAGCAAGTGTACGGCGTTCTCCGTTGACGGTGCCTCTTCGACATCAAAATCTACACCAAAAATGAGAAAGACGAGGAGAGGTAGATGTAGTTAGGGGAGGAGGAGGGGCTAATGTAGTTAGGAGAGGAGGAAGAGGAGCTTTATGAGCCACTAGAGAAGGAGGAGGAGTAAGTGCATAGCGTTCTTCGTTGATGGGGCCTCTTTGACGTTGAGATCCACATCGAAAATGAGAAAGAGGAGGGGCGAATGCAGTTAAGGGAGGAGGAGGAGGAGCTTTATGAGCCATTAGAGAAGGAGAGGGAACAAGTGCATGGCAATCTCTGTCGACAAGGCCTCTTTGACGTTGAGATCCACACTGAAAAAGAAAAAGAAGAGGAGCGATAGATGCAATTAGGGGAGGAGGAGGAGGAGTTTTATGAGCCACAAGAGAAGGAGAAGTAGAAACAAGTACACGACGTTCTCCATTGATGGGTCCTTTTTGACATCGAAATCCACATTGAAAATAGTAAAAAGGAGGAGAGATAGATGCAATTAAGAGAGGAGGAAAAGCCCTTGTATCCTTCTGAGGGGTGGAATCAATCAGAGGTCTCATGTATTTTGAGGGGCATCCACAAGAAAAACCTTTGTCTTCTTCTACTTGATGTTTTCCATAAGAAAAATCCTTGTTCTCAATCATTTGATACATCAAACAGTTGAAGTTAGTTTATAACTTAAGTACTTACAGGGAAAAATCTTATAAGTGCCTACACGCAACCATATGACTATTGCACAATATAGTACTTTTTTGTGCTATAATGGAGGTTTGCATCTGATCTTGAAAGTCAAAGTAGTACTCGATAATTCTTTAACGCTTGGAACAACGTGAAGCCATGGTTCGTAGCTCTCGCCCACAGCCTGCTTGCTTTCCTTATGGTAGTTGTCATGGACTAACGGTAATGGCTGTGAAACCCAGAGATGCATTTGCATGTGGATGGATGGCGGGAAGAAGTCAATGGTTTCCGAGTATAATAAATTACTTATTCGGATGTTTGTGAGATGGTAACATGTCATGAGGACTCCGTTTCATTTCTTTAGGTTACCATACCAAAAACGTTTTTGCGCTTCAGGTTCAGTCTGAAACCACTTTTGAAGACATGTTCTTAGCTCCCACATAAGGTCAGGTTCCAAGCAAAAGTTACGAGAAATTTCATTCTGATTTCCAATACTTTTGAGATGTCATTCCAACATAAAACTTCTACCAGGTTCAACCTTCAACGTCCCCAAGGAAGCATCAACCAGCAAGGAATCCCCACATCAAGGAGCCGTGTCGTTTCAAAACAGACCTTTGGAAAAGCTCATGTATTTAGTTTATACACGAAATGACCAACCTTGTGGAAGACGAAGCAGGGCCCCACGTTCCCACACACAATGTTGATATTCGTGAGATTCATGGACTCACCCTAATTAGTAACACTACTTAATCAAAACATTTCTCAACGAAGAAGCTCATGTTTTTTCATAGTTTATAAACTTGTACGGTTAATCTTTTTGGGGACTTTGTTGCAGAGACACTATTTGATGCATCTTTCTTTTTGAAAGAAGCTGGATTTGCGTAAATTTTCAGTTTTCAGAAGTAGTTCTACATAGGACTGTTATCAGGCCATACTTCATTTGTTAAATGAAAAGAACAGGAATTTCTTTCCCTTCTGCTTCAGATGAAGGGAGCGCGAGTATCGTCTTCCCTGACGTCATCGGTAAAGATGTTTACCTTTAAGCAGAATACTGATACAAGAACCACAACAATAATGCCTGACTCCCAGTCAGCAGTGGCACAACCAAATAACCTATTCTATCCAATCACTGGGCAATGTGACATCCAAACATTAACCAGAATCATCACTTACAGCCGAGAGTTACCCAATCCTTGTCTTCATGTTGCCGCCATGATCTTCTTCAGGGACTTCTACTACGATATCTTGATATTTTCTCTTTCTTTTTCTTTCTTTTTCGCTTCTCTTCCTTAGATCGGTGCTTCTCATCAGACTTCCGCTTCTTTGAGCTGGATACTTCATTCTTCTTTGACCTCAGTATATTACAAACATCTTTTGTGGGATTGAGTTTGTTCAATGATGGAGGCTTATCGGGTCCAAGAGCCCTCCTTTCCCACTGCTCTTCTACCCTAACCTCAAAGCCTGTTAGTATATCACCCTCGTGATTGGAAGGCCCACACACAGGGTATGGACCAGGTTCATCCATCCTTGAGCCGACAGCACCTCTACCTCGCTTAGCCCTGCAACACAAAAGAACAGGAGATCACATGATTAACAATGAACGAATACAATGGACTAACAATAAGTTGATGCATACAGTAAATTCTTTGCTATATGTGCTATTGGAAACCCAAGGTAGCAGAAAGAATCGAACTGATAAAAATGGTATCAGAGACATACAATAGGTGGTCTAGATTCTCTTGAAACCTGAACGTTGGCCAGTGTGCAACCACACGACTCCTCACAAGGAAAGGTCAATGAGCATGTTCTCACCTTGAGTGTAGAAATTTCTCAATATCTTCATCCCTCAGTCCATCTTCATCAATGGAGTAACGATCTTCAAATTCACATTTACACGATGAGTGTAATAATGTAGGTTTTTTGTTGGTTTTCTCACTCCTAAATGTAGAACTTTCTTTCACGGTTTCCTCATGGTGCTTCTCATATCTCTCTCTAGCATTGTCTTGTGATCTGTGTTTTAACTGATTATCAAGCTCTAGCTCCTTCTTTCGTGCCCGCCACATTTCATCGACCTCTACAGCCTTATTTGCTGAAGATAATTACCAATGCATTCAGATGTTTAGTAAAAAAACAGAGAATTTCTGGTAAATAAGAAGTTCAAGGGAAGATTTATTCCATGGTACAGTATTTTTTTAATCTATTTTCTTCACAAGCATAAAAATTGATTGACAAGCATAAAGTAATATAAATTTTCCAATCAATAAGCAAGAGTTATGGACTAACCTTGTTGAACACCAAGAACTGTTGCAGTAAGAAATCGGGAGTTTGGGCGTGCCCGCTCTTTAGGATGGAGATAGACATGTACACCTTCTTTGTCAGCTTCATTGCGCAATCTTCTTGCCTCTTCCATCAGTAAGGAAGCTAAACGATTCTCAGTATCCAAATCCATTAACCTTGTGTGATATGATCAGCAGAATCTCTGAAAGTTCAATTCTTTAATAGAAATATACAGTACAATCAAGAAACTCAGAAAGCAAGAAAACAACTGTAACGGCCCCAATGCGCTACATATTAGTACTAATACTACCCAAACTTTTATTATTAATTAAAAAGCTAAAATTAAATAAAATTAACAACAAAATTAAAACTAACTACCACTATCTAGAATTGATGTGTGACTACGTGATTCCAAAATTATGTACTAGGAGTGGACTGCACTTCTCAAATTACACTTGAAAACAAAACATAAAATAGTATACGAGTGAATGACATCAATATCACCTAGTATGCGTCTACTAAGACCAAGACTGGAAACATGGGAAAAACTACAAATGTCCTACAGAATCATACCAAACAGGAGAAATATCGGAACTAAAATATCCAATTATAAATATCCCAAAACCACTTTATAAACCATGCCTTCTTAAATTATAGCTATCATTTTCTTTAAAATTTCATGCATCTTTGAGAATCACTTTTCATGCATTCTAGGAAACCAAATCACGGCTAGATTTCAATTCAAAACTATAAACCAAATAATAACTCAAAACCACAAACCAAATCACGACCCTTAAACTGTAAGCCAAATCTCAATTGGAATCTTGCTTAAAATCACAAGTCAAATCACAAGTCGATTCTAACTCAAAGCTACGCACACACACAGTACGAAAATCCATCAAGCTACCCGTAGCCACAGGTGTCTGAACAGCCACAAGCAACTGATGAAGACTTCAACTTCTTTTAATTGCACTATCACGCTAAAGTACCTCATGTAAGAGTCCAACCGTCTAAACCGTAACATCAATTTATCATATGATACAACACGAGATGCGTCCTCATGACACCCTTTGGTGTCCAAACTTCTAGAAACTCTAACTCCAGACCGTCACTGACACTAAGAGTAATCCGAGTCTCCCATACCTCGAACTCTATAATACCATCACAATAATCACAAAACTCCATCCTCAAATCAAAACTCGATAACCACAACCTAAGATGCATTCCCTGACCTCTCAGAGGTAACCACATCCTTACTCTGTCGGTATGGTCTTTCGACTCAGTGGTCCTTACAAACTCTCGAAAAACCTTTTCAAAATATATGCAACTTTTTGAAAACCTTTTTCAAAACATTTCCATTGTAGAAAATCCTTTCTCAAAATATTTTATCACAAGAATCATTTTCCTTTTTCAAAATACTACTTTTAACTCAAGAAAATCACATTAGAAACACTTTTAAAACGTTTGCACCATAAGAAATCATTTATCACTGCAAAATATGAGGTACTGATTTCCTAAAAATCACGCAACCATTTGTGTCGGCCAATCGCACAACTCAGTCATGCTAGACCATCGCGCGATACATTCACACTACAAGGTCACGCAGGTAGGTCATGTCCAGCCCAATCCTTAAACTATCAGAAAACTAGAAAAAAACCAGAGATAGTCAGAAATCGCCCTTTTTGGAAACTCCGGTTCTCAACACACATCACTAAAAATCACATAAAATATACTCACACGAAGAACACAAAAAGATCTACATTTTGGTATAAAAAACACGAGAAACCATCAATCATAGCTCAAGTTACAAAAATCCAAAGCATAAGACTCATTTGATTCCAACAGTGACTGCATACACGAATATCATTCCAAATTCTATTGAAAATTCTTCATAAATTTGTAAAACCTCCACTACATATTGAAATCTAGCTAATCTACACATTTGTCATTAATTTACTCATAATCAACAAGACAAACCGAGAAAATAAGGTGGTAAGACATATCCAAGGTCCTCAACGAGTTTTCCCCTTCTCTGGCGAACTCCATCTCCTTCTCCGACGACCAACTCCTTCTTAGACTCTCCCTAGCACTTTCTTCTTCTTCCTCTCTTTCTCTGCTTTTCTTTCTCTCATGTCTGATTTTATCCACTGATTTTTCTCTCCCTCTCTTCTTTCTTTTCTGACATCGGCCATCTTCTCCCTCTTTTATTCCCTGCCCGATCGCTGACAACCGCCCAAATTTTCGGACTGAACAACGTGGGTTATGGGCAACGACAATGTTTTACTGTGATCTTTCTGACAAAGGCGGCTACTATTGTACTCCAAACTGCACACTGGCTATTTCCACTAGTTATTTTCGTTTGGAGTTCGTACCTTTAATACTCACTGTGCATTGCGTCAATTGTTTCCGCTTGAAACAGTCACTTACTATGCACACCTGGTCCATACAAGCCCAGATATTACAACAACAATGCAAGATTCTAGGAGATCCTGCCTGTCCCTGTTATTGCACACACATTTGATACTTTACTACAAATTCCTCTTATACATGGTAGATGTGTTCTATGCACCTAAGAATGGAAAGGAACAAAAGACAAATAGGGCACAAGTCAAACATGTGACAACATACAACCTTCACATGTGCTCCTGTTTTCTTTCTCAACATTCCATTTGTTTTATTTCCTCTTTCTAGACTTCTTATTCTAGACTTCTTTTTTCTTTTCTTTTTTGGAATGAGAAAACGTAGGGGACCCCACCAATGCAAGCGGTCCCATGCCGGTCCAGGACACGAGCCGCGAGGAAATCCTCCTTCAAGCCTAAGGCTCAGGGAATTGCATAAGCTGGTGCGACCAGTTAATAAAATCCTAGGTAGACCCCCACCCCGTTAGAGAGCCTAACCTACGTAAGTCAGGGGATGTGCCTAGACAGGATAAATCTCTTGCAATACACGGATTTCGAACCTACGACCGCAGGGAGCAGGAGAATCCCTGATGACTGTTAGACTATCAGAGAACCCCTGATGACCGTTATTCTAGACTTCTCATTCCCTTTTATTATACTCTTGTGTTCTTTACCAAAACCCCTTTTTTTACCTCTTTTTTATATAGTATTACTTAGGTAACTTGTAAACATCAGTTTTGTCTGTTCATGTTCTACATTATCATGGTTGCCATGAGTATGTGTTACACATCTGGTATCCATGTTATGCAGTTACTACCAACACTAATCAAATGATGGTATCACAATATCAGCTGCAAATATCCAAAAAAACATATCCCTATTAATCACAATTTTTTTTATATCACCCACCAAAGGCCTCTTTGGATATAGCAATGGTCTGAAAACATGACAACTGAGACCTTGACTCCTTGATGTAAGATAACTTTCAGACCAGTTTCATTGCCATTAAGTAATCATGGTTAAGATAGTATTACAGAAAACTACTAATAACATAATGCATCCTAGTGCAATAAAAATATGCACTACTAGCCTTCTCTTCTCATGTGATATTTTCTTTCTTTATTCTCTTATCCTAGAATCTACCGAAGAACCCTAAACAAAAGATATACCTTGTATACCAAATGACAAATAAAATACCAATTGAAGTTTAAATAAAATAAATATTTTAACAAAAAAAAGATGCAACAGTATTATGATTATAATATATTTTAAAGGAAAGTTAAGACATCAATTCATACTTTGACGCATCAAACCTCATCTCCAGAGTATCAAAGAAACAAACAAGAAGTCAAAATACAGAGAAAAAACATATTGAGAAAACAAATCAAACAAACTATGGCATCAATATATTCATTGTTCCAGTTTACAAGATGCTCTTTCTTTAATATATCCTTTTCACTAGTCTACACAGAAAAACAAAATACACTGTTCAAGCCCAAAACAAAATCATGTCAGTGACAACAGCAACACATGGTGCTTCTACTTTATGATTATTTCACCAAGATAAAAATTTATAAATATCTATTTCACATGTCCATCTTCACACCATACTCATGACCTCCACCCTCAGATGCAAATCCATTTCCCACTCATGACCTCCATACTCATGTCCATCTTCTTTAACTCATATATGGAAACATAATCTTTGTCATGGAAACTAATGAAAGAGAAACTAGAAAGGAAAGATAACCTGTACTTTTTGGATGATGCTAGATCACATTTCTTTAAAAAATGGGTGCCATAGTTGCATGATAGATCTTGTTGGGTTGCTGCACTCAGTCACGAGGTGGGAAGCTGGACACGAGAAATAGAGAGACATAGCCGATCAAGAAATGACAGGATCAGGCAAGGCAGGATGTGATGGTGTGATGAGATGAACAGATGGCAAAGCTCATGTATCATGATTTCACAAAAGGAGATCCAACGTAATTTTATGTAACAGTCTCATGAAAACAAGATCTGACCTAATTTTGTGTAAAACATGGTTGAGTCTCAAAATGAGTTTAGAAATCAAATCACATCTTTTCTGTAATACAAATCATACTTCCTGATTTGTTTACACTAAACCGACATTTTTGGGCATGTTTGGTATGAAGGAACCAACTGTCTGTAACCTCAGAATTGCAACACATCCCAATTCCCTTCTTTTGTTTGGATGTGACACTTTGAAATAGAAATATGTTTTTATAAATTTCCAAATATACCCTTGATTAATAGATATGATTGCAATATTATATTCATAATAATATCATCAGATAACAAAAAAGCATGATTTTAAATAAATCACATTGAAAATAATTGTAAATTTTAAGTTTAATTTTAATTTTTTTAAATTTAAACATATAATTATTTAGTATGTTTTGTATTACTATAATAAAATAAAACTATATTAAATTTTAAAATAATAAATAATTATTTATTATATGTAAACATGGTGGATAGGTAAGGCCTGGATGTATATGTAAATAGCCTAACTTATCAATGGTACAAGTGAAATCATGATATACAATATACATGTAAAACCTTATCGTTTGCCAAAATCATAAGGTCAATGCTAAAGAAAAGTAGAAAAAGCAGGTTGCCAAAAATAAGTGTATTCCTGAGCCAAATGGAGGCATGTCAAAATCATTAAGTCATGTATCTTGTCCTCAACTAACTTCAAGTTTCTTGATCCTTTATCTCTTTCCCACCAAGGGACTACTTGGTCTGACAAACTTTATTAAAACAAAGAATTCCAAAGCATCAAATTTCAAAATTACACTAAAGTTTGTATTTGTTGGCCTTATGTGTTAAACTGTCAATCTCCAAGTGGGGCTACATAAAGGAGAAATAGAGTGGACATATTTTCTTAAATACGAACGACAGGGTGAAACACAGCCGTGTACACGAGATCCGTGTAACCACCTTAGTAGACCTTAAGCCCCTATTGGGATCTAGAATAAGTCTTGAAATAAATCTAGAATAGGAATTACTATTTTATTTGGTTGTGTAAATATTAGAATAAATTTGGAATAATATTTCCTATTCTGATTTACTTATTCCAAAATAGCTATTTCGTAAGAAGGGTAGAATAAATTTCTTCCGTTAAGTTATTCTGATATATATATGTATACAATGTGTTTATTTTTTATTTAAAAATTAATACATATATATTATGATGTATATATACATTAAATTATATATATATATATCTTAATAATTAAGTTTATTATTATTAATCTACATATTTTTCATTTAATCCAACACTTATTCGGATATTTATTCCACTTTTCATTCAAAACAGAATATCTTTTTATATATATTTATTCATCTTTAAAAGAAAATCACTTTCAAACTAAATAATAATACTATCAAAATACTAATATCACTTTCTACTTATTACTATTTTCTTATTCTACATCCAAAGAGGAGTTAACTGACATGACCTGTGGCCATACACATGTAGATGTCATGTCAACGACCGTGTTGGCCATTTTTAGAACATTGATCACCTCTACAAATTGAAAAAAAAATTAAAACCAACTCTCCTCTTGCGATTCAAAAAATTCAATACCAAAAGTTTCAACCACCAATGTGAAAAGAAGCAAGATCAACTCGATGAATGTCTATCCTAGACCTAAAATTTCACCTTGAGAGCTATTAATAGAAACAAAAAATGATAGAGAAGGCATAAAAGGGGCATTCCATCTATCTAGATCATCTAAGCCTAAAATTCATGCTCTGTAAATCAAAGTCCAAACAAAACATCAAACGAAGCAATTATAAGTCATAACTCATATTCCTAAGGTTGTTTCTTTTTTTGAAAACCTATTCTTAAGCATTATAGATCTTCACTTACAACACAAAGAGTTTGACTTAATTCTAGAGGTGAAAAGTTCCAAATCAACCAAATGAACATCTTCAATATAAGTGCTTAGAAATTTGAGATTAATTTCTTCATTACAATTCTCAAAAGCTAAAATAACTATATGAATAATTAGTCAGACTAGCGATACAACAGAAAACCACATAGGATGTGCTTTTTGTCAACTTTTTCTCAATCACCATGACTAAGTTTTTTATAAGCAGTATAGTGAAGCTTTTTACAGCTGTAGCTATAAAACTAATTTAATTTGATTCATTGTACCTTTTATATGATTAAATCCATAAGCAAGTAATATACATAAGGTCACAATTAAACACTTCAAGTATTTACCAATGTCACCATCCAAAAGCCAAGACATTGAATTACTTGAATGTATAACCTTCACTTCATATCTATTCTACCATATTCTATCTTATTTTCTTTTCATGCATCAAGTGAAACTTTCTAACTTTCTTTCTTTCTTTCTACGGTTTTAAAAATAATTGACCCTCATTTTTTGCACACACATGGTTACATGCATCCCTTTGGATTTACTCATCTGAGAAATTTCTTGAGATTGTGACCTCTCAAATTGCAATCGTCACATGTTGACACTTGCTACTGCTCATGTGTTTATCTCGTGAGCTGATCAAAATTATTGTAAAAATTAGAATAAGGATTTCGAATACTATGGTCTTGTTTGAAATCAATGATTCTAAAAATGATTCCAGGAAGAATGCTACTACTTAGAAGCTAGGTACATGCAGCTTCTATTTTCCTGTTGTTCCGAGTAGGTTTTCAGCTTGTAATTCCACATATAAATGTTTTTCTTAGAGGTCATGTGGAGTAGCATCCAGGGAAAATCTAAAGCACTACAAAGCGGTGCTTCAATCTGGTGTATTTCCTATTTTTGAAATATAAATAGGTAATACGTTGAGTTGTACATTCTCCTTGAAACCATGGCTGCTACTCAATCTATTACCTATTCCATTGATAGATTCCTAGGTAAACAAGCATGGTGGTTAGACTTTTCTGTTTCCTAAGATAACATACTCCAAAAAAAAAAACAGAAACAAGTGCTACAGTGTTCAATTCAACCAATAAGGAGGGGTAAGAAGAAGGTGTGAGAGTGGTGTTGCAGATTCAAAGGTTGTGTTCTGATGAGTGAGGGAATAAAAATAGATTAGAAGGAGAAGAACATACTGTTGTGGTAAGGATTTGTGGTGCTGTAGATTTGACAACTGTGTTGGACAGGAGAAATCAACGTATTTGTCCAAAAATTAGGATAGAGCAAGTAAAGGGTCAGAACATGACCCATATGCGACCACTCAGATCGTCTACAAAGTAGGTCAGAAAGAACTCCCAAGCATGCTAATATGAGTGTTTGGATTTCCAAGCTTTCACCATATTAAGTCCCACTCACTGTTCGGGAAATCATTCTGATCAGCATTGTCTGATTAAACAAATTCGTTACCTCAATATAACCAAGCATATAACCAAGAACATGCTACAAATTACCTCAATATATGAAATAAATATTCAACCAAGAGTAATCTATATCACACTATAAAAGTTAGAATTTTGAATTGTTGAGTGAGACGAATGATTGGCAATTCATGTGCATCCAAAAAAAATCAACAACTGAAATTCCGTTACCTGCAGCAACAACAATGCCGTTGGTGCTTTCGTGGAGGAGTGCCAGTGGTTGTCAAGGAGGAGAAGTGCAACAACTATTGGTTCTGGGAGGAGGTGGAGAGAGGGGACCAGCAGCCGTAATGAACTATGGAATGGAATGAAAAAGTTTCATTCCATTCCAATGTTTAGTATGCAATAGAATTACAGTGTAGAATTGACAAACAATTCCATTCCACTGTTTGACATATAAGAACAGAATCAAAATAGAATTACAAAATTTAGAAGGTTAACAACTACATAATAACAAAACATTCTATCAATCTGAAAAAAAAAAAATAGTTTATTTTCCATACAAGTAGAATATTCTACAACATAAAAGCAATCATCCATTCAGTAACATAAAAGCAATCATCCCTTCCGTAACATCTTGTTTGAATTCTCATCCATTCAATAGCATAAAAGCAATCACAACATTTCAGTCAACACAAAGCATCAACATATTCAGAGAAATTTTTAAAAAAACATCTAAGCATTAACAGAAAAATTGAAGCACTAATAGAAAAACAACAAAGAATTAACATCAACATACTCATTCATTCGGTAATATGATTGTCCTCAAAGCATCAACATATTCAGAGAAATTGAAAAAAAAAACATCAAAGCATTAACAAAAAAATTGAAAAATTGAAGCATTAATAGAAAAACATCAAAGCATTAACATCAACATATTCATCCATTCAGTAATATGATTGTCCTCAAAGCATCAACATATTCAGAGAAATTGAAAAAAATAACATCAAAGCATTAACAGAAAGTAACAACATTTAGCAGAAAACTCAGGGAAAATGTCACCGGAATCCTAAAAAAACGTCCTGTTCTCCAAACCCCTATAAAAAAAAAGCAACCCAAACAGAAAAGCTACCAAGGAATCCATTTCCTGCAACCAACTCAAACATCTCACCGGCAGAAAGTCCCGATCACAACACAGAACTCCCTTCCTCCCAAAGCAAAATTCCCAATCCCGACTAACAAACCCAACAACAACAAAAATGAAAAATACCTTAGCACTCCAACAAAAATGTAAACACAAACAGCAAGTTTTGAACATATCACACTGACAAAATTGAACCCAAGCAAACTCCAGAACTAAACCTATGACACCAAAAGCATACCTCTTTCTAGTGAGAAGACCGTCTAGGAGGAGAGAGGACCGTCGAGGAGGGAGGCCGTCTAGGAGAGAGACTGTCGAGGGAGGAGAGAGGTTGCCGCAGAGGAGAGAAGGGGCGGAGGGTGCAGAGGAGGAGGGGGGGCCGTTGACGGAGGCCAGAGAGGAGGGAGGGGAGCGAATGGAAGGGAGCGGAGATGGAATGGAATCAAATACATTGCATTATGAGAATGGAATGAAATTTCAATATTTAATAAGAATATTTTCACGAAAATTCTATTCTCATGATTATTTTGAACTTATTTGTGCATCAAATATTAGGATAGATTTTTTTATTTCATTCTAATCTATTTTAATCTCTGTTTAAACGTATCAAACGTTATATAAGAATTATAAAAAAGGAAGAGAATAAGAGAAAGAATCCCTTATCTCTTGTATAATGGAGGTTAAAATCCGTGATTAACAACTATCGAAGGTGATGTTTTTCAACGAAGGAATTGTACTACCCAGAAAAGGAAAAGAGGACACAAGGGGATTGGGAATTAAAGATTGATGGACGTGTCATGTGTAGGTTTATAGTCTTTTTGTATTATTATATACGAAGATTTAAACCAAATAGTTTAGTTAGTCGGTTTAATTAAGTAAATATCATTCAATGCATCAATCTTCGACATTTTTTAAAGATGATAACTTATTAGATTTTGTCATGAAATATATGTATGTTACTTTACCATTGGATGAACTTTCTTTATTCGATGAGAAGTCACTCTCATTTAAAGTAGTTTGAGGAACATTCTTCTTGGTGTCACTTCTTTTTGTTATTTAAATTCCTAGACTATTTCTTTTAAGATCTTCCTTTTTTAATGGATTCCTTGAATCTTCTTATAATAAGTTTCAAGTCTTTATTTTTCTCTTCTTCTAACTCATTCAAATTTATTGACAACTTAAATGCAATGTGTGATCGTGCCCACAGCCCGGGGGTCGATCCGGCGTGGAGGTCGCGCCAGAGGGGAGAGGAGGCCACAGCCCATGCCGAGATGGAGAGGGCGCGAGACGGGACGAGAGAGAGAGAAATGGAGTCACCACCTGATCTTTTAAGAGAAAGATGAGGAAAACTACAAACGAATCACTAAAAGTGAATGAATGAGACGCAAACGTGAAGGCCAGATGTCTACTAAGCAGAGGATGGGTAAAGATTCCTATTACGCACAGGGAAGGTGTTAGGCACCCCGTATGTCCGAGAAACTCGGTCTTTCTAGTCTAATTCGCTTGCTTGAGGCTGAATGAATGTTTGTTATGCCTAGATTGTGTTTTAATCATGCTGATGTGAGTGCCAAGACAATACTGGATGGATGTGAAAGACGATGTGCAAAAATTACGGAGAAATCCACATGAATTGACAAAAACGCAGAAAATCACATGAAATGACAATGTTTTTTTAAAGAACGTCTCCGAAAACCATGTAGAAGTCAAAAGGATAAAAAGTCAAGTCAACCTGGGTTCTCGGAATCATGGAAAAAGTCGTGAAAATCAAAAAAGGGGAAAATAATCCGTGATGGGGTTAAATGTCGGCCCTCAGACCTGTTACTATATGCCCTCGGGCAATGAAATCCAAATCAAATCAGGAAAATATGAAAACTTGGAATAAAGATAGTCAAAGTGAATATCAGATGAAGGAACTTGAAAACAGACAGGAGAAAAACCACGAAAGAATGCATGAAATGCAGACTTGTCCAAAAAGGAGGGACTAAAATGCAAATACAACAAAACAGTGCAAAAATGCATGAAAATGTACCTAAATGGGTAAAATTCACTAAGGAATGCTGTAGACAAAGGTTATGCGTGACTTGGTGCAATAACAGACACACATGTGCATGAATTATGGCACAGGGGCAATTTGGTCATTTCAGTGGTCAAAAGTGATAAATGTATGCATGGGGACAATGCATGGTCTAAGGAGTGCCAAAATGTATGAAAAATGTCAGGAAAGAAGAAAACATGCAAAAGAAAAGGTCATGAAACAATAAAACAATGTAGAAACAATAAAACAATGTAAAAACAATAAAGGATAAGTATAAGGACTAAAACGCAAAATTCACAAAAGTGATGAAAATCTGGTTTAAAAGTCATTCAGAAACTTCTATCCTAGTGTACAGATGATAGGTCAAAGGACAATGTGACAATGGGACGTGAGAATTGTACTTAGATGATTTCTTGAAAACTCAGGGTTTAATTTGCAAAATTCCCAGAAAGAAAAAGTTTATGATCAAAAAGTGTTTAAATAGGTTTGTTTGGATGTCAAGATGTAAAATTTAATGAAAATATGGCTATGTGATGTAACATGAGTAAAAAGTATATTTTTGTAATTTCTTGAAAACCTAGGGCCTATTGTGTAAAATTCCAATAGGGTGCAAATCTAACAAAAATATGAAATCAGATGTTCATTTATGTTGCAAACAGGGTTTTTTGGTGGAAACTTTGTTTAAATAGTGATTTTATATGTACATGTGATCAATTAATGTAAAACAAGTGAAAATGTGATTTAAAATGCAAGAAAAACTATCATTAACGATTTAAAAAAAATTCAGGGACTTAGATGTAAATTTTTCTGTTCAGAAACATTATTGGTTAAGTTCAAGGACTGATTTGCAAAATTTCAAGACCAAATGTGATAAAAATCAAGTTTTTTTACATTATGCAATTATGGATATTTATAAGGTTTAAAATGCAAATTGTACAAAGAATCTCTTTTCAAAAACTCTAGGGGCCAAAATGCAAAAGTTCAGGACTTAAATGTGATAAAAACTCAATTTTAATGATGATCAGTGTGATTTTTAAAATATTTAGTGGCCAGAATGCCAATTTCACTGACAAAACTTATTTTTAAAAGCTTCAGGAGTTAAATGTAAATGTTCTGGACCTAAATGTAATGAAATCATGTTCCAGGGACCCAGATGTGATAAAAAAATGCATTAATATGTTAAGAATTAAAAGATAAACTATGCAGGGGCCACATGCAAAATTTCACAGAGAAAATAAAAGAAATAAAAAGTATTTTAAAACTACAGGGATTAAAGTGAAAATGTCTGGACCCATATGCAATAAAAAGGACCTAAACGTAATAAAATAAGGACTTAAAAGTAATAATCAAAAACTAAAGAAATTGGGCCTAAAAGACCCATTCGAAGATCACTGGAGGATCGCCGGCGTTCCGCCGTCGGCGAGCTCCTGGAGGCAGTCCGGCGGTCGGAGGGGTGCGCATAAGGCTGGGGAAGCTTCGTGGAGGTGCGGCGGTCCACTCTGAGCAGTTGGGCAAGGCTGGGGAGGCCTGAGGCCTCCCCCCCACCTCGCGCTCCGGCGATGGAGAAGACGACGGAGCGGCTGGAGGTGTCCCGGAGGTTGGAACGACGCGTCGGAGGTTGGGAAAACTCCAGGGAGCCACAGCGAGGCTTCGAAGGGCAGTGGCGAGCTCTGAGGTGGTCTGGAGCGCCCCTCCCACCTTGACTCCGGTGACGACGGCAGCGGCGAGTCATCGGGTGGCTGTGGAGGTCCGGGTAAGGGCGCGACAGCACGGGGGCGTTCCTGGGAGGTGCGCGGAGGTTTCTGGGTCATCGGTGTGGAGTGAGGTGGCTTGGTGCGCTCAGGGGCATCTTCGACGGCTGGTTGCGGTGACGGTGATGGGGCTGGTTGAGCGTCGGCGAGGCTTCTCTGGAGCGAAGGGAGACCAGAGGAGGAGGAAGAAGAGGGGGAAAGGAAGGAGAGGCCCGCGGGGGACCCCGCCTGAGGTCAGGAGGCTCGGAGCCTCGCTGGCAGGGTGAACCCACCACCGGAGGGTGGGTCGACGGCACGCGAGGAGCGTTGCTCTGTCGTCGCGCGTTCCAGGGGTCGATAGGGTCCTATGGGGCATGCTCTGAAATGAAACAGAGGAAGAAGAGGGGTACCTGGTGGTGTGTCGCTCCCCGGCGACTCGACGGCGGCGCTCCTCTGGGCTAATGCTCCGGCGGTGGTTCAGTGAAGCTCCTGGGTTGCAAAGGTGATGGAGGGAGTGCATTGGATATGGTGGTAGTGGCTAGGTGGTTTGGGGTGCGAATGGGTGCTCTCAGAGGCCCTCTCCTCTGGTCTTCGGCGACCTCACTTCCCTTTGTCCTCTCCAGTTCCGTTTAGATCTTCTCCCCCCGTTGGTAGTTTCTCTAGGTCTTTAAGGGATGGATGGCGCGAGGGGATCGTGGCATCGTGGCTGCGGTTGTATTTTCATGGGAAGGAAGGAGTGGGAAAGTGGGAGCAGTTGGGGAAGAAGATGGCACTGTGGATTTATTTTTTATACTTCTTAAGTTTTAAATTAAGTGTGGTTTGGGCTTACTGAGCCAGACCTTTTGGGCTTTTGTTGTGTTTTTTTTTGTTTTTGGTTTTACTTTAGTGTTTTGGTTTTTAGGGTTTTGAATTTTTTTGGGTTTTAGATTCTGATTCTGATTTTGTTTTTTAGGTTTTCAATATGGTTCATGATTATGATTTTAATTTATGTTTTAATTACTTGGTTTTAGATTAAAAGTTTTTAGGATTATTGTTTTTCTTTTAGGGTTTAAAGAGTTTAATTATTTTAGGGGTTTTTAAGGTTGTTGGACTTTAATTAAAGTTTTTAGTTTAAATTTGAGTTTTTTGGATTTTAATTAAGGGGTTTTTAGTTTAAATGGGGTTTTTGGGTTTTAATTGGAATTTTGAGTTTTAATTTAGGTTTTTTAGATTTTAATCATGGTTTTTAATTTAATTAGGGTTTTTTGGGTTTTAATTAAAGTTTTGGTGTTTAAATTAGGGTTTTTTGGATTTTAATTAGAAATTTGAGTTTAAATTTGGGTTTTTTGATGTAAATTAAAGTTTTGAGTTCAAATTAGGGTTTTTTAACTTAATTAAGTGACTTTAGGATTTTTTAGGGTTTTTTTGAGTTTAATTTAGATTTTCCTTGAAATTAAATGGATTAAAGTGGTTTAAAATGGATTTTATTTGATTTTGACTTTAATTAGGGTTTTCGCTTGATTAATTTTGATTTTAAGTGGATTTTAGTAGATTTTGTTTAATTTGGTTTTTAATTAGGGTTTTACTTAATTAATTAGGATTTTTAGTGGATTTAAGTGGATTTTGTTTAATTTTGGTTTTAATTAGGGTTTTACTTGATTAATTAGGGTTTTAAGTGGATTTAGGTGAATTTTGTTTATTTTTGGTTTTAATTAGTGATTTTACTTAATTAATTAAGGTTTTATGTGGATTTAGGTGAATTTTGTTTATTTTGGTTTTAATCTAGTGGTTTTTGCTTGGATTAATTTAGAGTGGGTTTATGTGGGACTAGTGAGTTTGTGTGGACCTTGAGTGGGTCTAGTGAACTTGTGTGGGCCTAAGTGGGCTTAGGGTTCTATGGAGTTAGGGTTTAGGAGTGACGGTTGCAACCAGAGCATCTTCTAGAGGAGTCTACCGCTAAGTGATTGCAAAATCAGGGTGTCTATACAATGCTTTTGTTCTTTGGAGTGCCATTTTCTTCCAATTCTCTTTTCTTCATTTGAACTTTATAGGAAATGAGGTTTCCTATAAGCTCCTCAAGACCATAAGTATAAAGATCCTTGGCTTCCTTTATTGCGATAGTCTTCTTTTCTTATACTGTAGTGAGTGATCTAAGAATTTTTCTTACTTATCAAATTTTCTTGAGAATAGACCTTTCCAAGAGATTTTAAAAAATTAGTAATATCATTAAATATATTATACATATCATCAATGGATCATGAGATTGCAATTTAAATAATTTATATTTGTGAACTAGCATGTAACTTTTAGTTTGCTTTACTTGGCTAGTTCTCTCGTGAATGGCTTTAAGTGTGTGCCAAATATCATGTAAGGTTTCAAAAGTGGAAATTCTATTAAATTCACTTTTATATATAGCACAAGTTAAAGTATTCATAGCTTTAGCATCATTTGAAGCATTCTTATTTTCATCATGATTCCAATCCTAATAATTTTTCTTAAACAAATCATAACCACTAAACACAATATGTCATAAGTCATAACCAATAGATTTAAGAATTACGACCATTCTACATTTCCAATAAGTATAGTTACTACCATAAAAAAATGGAAGTCTAGAAATAGATTGTCCCACAACTAATCTAGAAGATGTCATCTCTAATTGATTGGTAAAGTCAAATATTAAAGAATCTTGCTTTGATATCAAATGTAAGGATTTTATAGCTCTTCGAGAGGTGGGAGTGAAAAGACGATAAATAAAATTAAGTAACACTAACGACCTAAGCAATTCAAAAATTTAAATAAAGCAAGCAAGTGGAAATGATTTTGAAGGCAAAATATAAGTAAGCAAAGAAGGTGATGAGTGAAGTTGAGAATAAGGCAAATTTCTAGCAATTCCACCTCTCTAACATACTTCACTCCTCAGGAACTCATTGAAAAATTACCAAGATCTACCTCTAATTCTCTTGATGAAATCCTCACCAAGAACTCCACAAAAATCACGACTTTCCTACCACAATCTGAGAAAAGATAGGCTTAAAAGATGAAGAATTACAATTCTTTTTAATTTCCTAGAATCCTCTTGAAGAATGAAAGTGATGGCCTTTTGTACTTGAAGATGGCATATCTCTTGTAGCTTTTGTAAATTAAAAAAAATGTGAATTTGAAAGCCCTCAAATGATGTTTTGGCTTTGGATATTGATGGAGATGATTTTTCTCAAGTAGAGAGGATATTTTATAAGTGTAGGAATGGAAGGAAAATACTTTCTAATGGATCTATGTGGTATGTACACCTAGAAAGCAAAGTAAACGTCATTTCTTACAGCTAGTGGTTCGGTCAATGGAGCCAATACGGTACACCAAATCGCTTCGTAATTTATTTACTTTCCTATGCAAATTCAGAAGATCAAAATATTTAAGTAGACCATTTTGTACTAAAATTCTACATTCATTATTTCCATGATTTTGAAGCGTTTTGCAAATTTTCTCAAACTACTTGCTCATGGACCTAAATGCTTCTAATAATCCAACCTAGGGTACTTTGACGTTAATTAGGTCACTCTTTAATGATTCTTGGAGATTGTACAAAAGAAAATTTACAACAAAAATATTTTATAAAAGCTACATATTTGGAGTTAAGTACAAGTCTTCTTGTCTTCATTGAAGCTCCATGAACCATTTCACCTTATGCTTTTTCAATGGTCTAGAAGAACTCTTTCTCAGCTTATTAAGAAGGTCTTAGTTATTTTGTTTTAAATTATATTTTTGATGATATCATTGTAATTTGGTAATTAATGTGATATAATTTAAATTTAATGAGATTTTAAATTAAGAAAGATGTTTGACTAATTCTATAACATTTATTTTGGTTGTTGAGAGATTCCTATGTGTAGTTGCTGTTTTGTTGGAAATTTATTGGAGGTATACAGTTAAAACTTGAATTTGAACAACTTTCTGTTGAAATAGACGTCCGAGCGAATGTTCTCAAGATAGTGTTATCAACATAGAAATTTTTTGAATGTCCAGATCAAATGTTCACTGGCGTTTTTCAACTCAACAACGATTGAATGGTTGTCCATGTAGACATTCACTAAAGGGTATAGATTCCCTATTTGAAACATAATAGCCTGTCTTGTTATGGATCTATTTAAAGGAATCTGTTATGCCCAAAGAGGCTCAAGCATAGCGGATTCAATGGATTTGGCACGTATAGAAGGGAAGAACAGAGAACAAAATTGCAATCCACACAACAACAAGATTTTACGTGGTTCCCCAAATGCGGGTACGTCCATGGGTGTCTCTCCTTGACTGTTACTAACTTCAAATGGTGGAGTACAAAGAGAGGAGGAAGGAGGAACAAAGAGATGCCGTCTCTAGGGCTTTGCAAAACCTCCACACAAAATCCTCCTGTTGTCTCACAAAAGAGTCAACCCTAATAAGAGCATTGGATGGCCTTATATAGTGGCTAATCATCCATGACAAAAATGCCCTTATACAAATACAAATATTCAAGACACATTTACA
>JAMKQA010043232.1:0-19508 GCA_024699735.1 Posidonia australis
ATTTGGAATTACATCAAATGGATGTAAAGACTGCATTTCTAAATGGTGATTTGCAGGAAGAAATTTACATGTCACAGCCTGAGGGATATCAAGTAAAAAGACATGAAGACAAAGTGTGCAAATTAAATAAGTCAATATATGGTTTGAAACAAGCTTCTAGACAATGGTATCATAAGTTTCATGATGTGATTGTCCATATGAGATTTGTTTCTAACAGGTTAGACTATTGTATATATGTCAGGAAAAGTGGGAACAAGTTTATTATATTATCCTTGTATGTGGATGATATTTTACTTGTTAGAAATGATACTGACATGTTGAACAACACAAAGGAAGAACTTAGCAAAAGGTTTGAGATGAAGGACATGGGAGAAGTATCTTATGTTCTTGGAATACAGATCCTTAGAAATCGGGGATCTGGAATACTGAGTATAAATTAGAAAAGATACCTAAGTACAATGCTGAAAAGGTTTGGAATGGAGAATTACTCATCAGCCCCTACACCATATGTTTTTGGGAAAGATTAAGTAAGGACCAATGTCCTGGAAAGGGGAAAGAACCTTTAAGAGCACCTTATGCTCAAGTGGTTGGAAGTTTAATGTACGCTATGTTGTGTACACAACCAGACTTAGCATATGCTGTAAGTGTTGTCAGCAGGTATCAAAGTAATCTTGGAACAAAACATTGGGAAGCTGTAAAAAGAATAATGAAATATGTGAAAGGAACTATGCATCATAAGTTGACTTATCAAGCAGATGAGCTTGAATTACTTGGTTATACAGATGCTGATCTAGGTGGCGACAAAGATGATGGAAAATCCACTTCGAGACATGTATTCATCTTTGGAGGTGCAGCTGTATCTTGGGGATGTAAAAAGCAAAGGTGTGTAGCTAAATACATATAGAAAGTTGAATATGTTACCTGTAGTGCAGCAGCATCACATGCTGTTTGGATCAGGAGATTTATAAATGATTTAAATCTCAACTTGATAAATGGTCCAATAGAAATGTATTGTGATAACCAAGCGACAATAAGTCTTGTACATAGTGGTACAAATACAACAAGATGACAACATTTTAATATACATTATCACTATATTAATGATATTGTGAAAAGTGGGGAAATTAAACTGAGTTTACATACCCACATCAGATATGATTGCTGATCCTATGACAAAGGGAATTACAGCAGAAAACTTCATTAAGTTTGTGAACTTAATGGGATTAAGGAACATTTTCATAGATAGTGGAAATGAAGAACATTCTTATAAATAGTGGGAGTGGAAATTGAAGTTATACACTTCACAAATAGTGGAAGTGGAATATTAACATATCCTTACATGGAACTTGTGCGTGGTCTACATCACCAAGTGGGAGATGTTGACTGGTGGTCATGAAGACCACTGTTACAGTAAATGTGGCCAAAGGAGGAAATAGACGACCGTTTCTTCCTTGATTTAATGACATTGACTCATCGGAGTTATTGGTCGGCGTTAATAAAGAGGAGCCGTTATTGAAGGAGGAGGGTGGTGGAGGAGTTGTGGCTATACTATAAATAGACAGGAAAACAAAGAGAATAGTATCAGTGAATGACATACACCGTTTCCTGGAATACTCCACCTCGTCAAAGTCCCCATCCGACGACCTTCAATTTTCATAATTCATAGTTGTTACCAAAACTTCCAATCGTAGGATATAATCTATGTTATATTATTATTTTTGAAATTTTAATATTAAGTATCATAGATAAATAAAAATATGCTTATGAGTCATGAATTTACCATTATATCCCAAAATCTATCAATCAAATGTGAAATACAAATGGTGGATATAGTTTACATTTTTCATGATATTTATGATTCAAAAATCAAGTCATTTTAATAATTATATCTTAAAAAACAAGGTATTCACAAAATTACATTTTTGTTGAATTTCTACCTATACACACTAATTCACCTAAAAAAGAAAATAATTTTAAAACAAAATATAAATATTATCAAGATACTAATACCACTTTCTACTTATTTTTATTTTTCTGATTATACATTCATAAGGTGATTGAATGAGAAACTATGAAGTGAAAGATAGTGAAACAGTTTTAAAATCAAAACTACACACATTTGCAAATGAGAGACTAAGATCCTAATCTTTTCTAAAAAACAAGACCTTTGAGGTTCTACCATTAATCGAATCACCATAGCTCCATTTATCTCACCATAATCGAGTCATTTGTTTGGTTAATTGGATCATAAAAATCAAGACACATCACAAAAAAAAAATCGGTCATTATAGATCTCAATAGGGAAAAAGATTTGCTGACGTGCTCAATTATACTTTGGACGACATGGTAGTTTTAGAATTGCTAGTGGTTCATGACAAAATCCCAAACATGTGAAAAGAAACTGCAAAAAAGTTTCAAAACCATCTTGGCCCCTTGGCAAATGGCAAATGACGAATGAGAAATTTCTCAACGGTTAAAAAAGTAACATAACCTATTGAGTGAGTCATGGCATCTCCCGTCGCCCCGTTGACGCTCTCGACGTGGGATCCAACCGTGGGCATCTCCCCAACTCTCCTCTCCCGTCGATCTCTTCTTTCGTCAGCTGCTACTTGCGACTGGCCGTGACCTGCGGCCTCCTCCCAAGGCCTCTCGCCGACGTTACTCACCTCTCTCTCTCGGGAGGGAGCTAGGGCATCTCCAGTGCCCTTCTCCTGTCGCCCCGCCGACGCTCTCGAGGTGGGATCCAACCGTGGGCATCTCCCCCACTCTCCTCTCCCGTCGATCTCTTCTTTCGTCGGCTGCTTCTTGCGGCTGGCTGTGGCCTGCGGCCTCCTCCCTAGGCCGCTATCCTTTCCTGTCGGTTGCCTTGGGCGTCTATTCCTCATTTCCGCCGCTCCGCCGTCGCTTTGGCCGGCCGCTTCTTGCAGCTAGCCGTCGCCGATGGCCTCCCCCGCTAGCAGCTCTGCGCCTACTCGCTGGGACTCTCCTCTCCTCCGCCTCCTACTGGTTCTTACCCTCCTCCTCTCCGTCAGACGGGATCGGCCTCTCGTCGACGTTGGTCTTCTCTCGTCGAGGTAAACGACTAGAAGGTATAAAGTTCAGCTAAAACACTTTCTTACCCCTTCCTCTGCATATTGATCTGGAATTTGTTGGCATTTTATGGCATTTGTTGGAATATGTTGAGCTTTACGGTGAAACTTTACTCTGATCAGCTGTTCTAGGGTTTGGGCATTTGTTTGCCTGAATCCGAACACTCTGATTGTGATATGGAGGAAGATATTATAGTTTCTTTTCTACTGAAAATTTTTCTTTGGTTCCTGATTATGCTTGTGAGTCTTTGGACTGTGATTTGTCTCTGGCGGATGCTGTTTCTGTTCCGATGACTCCATCTCGGGGTTCGTCGGTCCACCAAATGAGAGGTATTACATTATTTTGTGAAGGACATGCAAACTCTCGAAGCATGGATCACTAGATCTTTCTCCTCGGCTCACTACTCAAATACAGACCACTAAGCTTGATTAATATTTTCTTAATCAAATCCTGCGGTCTGTTCGATCTAGTGATGCAATTATATTTGCCAGATATGATTTTCTTTAAATAACCGTGGTTGGTATGTATTGCTGCAAGTTATTCTCTGGTTGACTTGGAAAGATACTCTTGCTTCAGGGTTTGAAAAGGAAGTTTTGCTGAACTCATTATCTTCTATGACCGTTGCATGGTCTACGAACCAATCTTCTAGGATTTCTTTGAAGGCTTCTCACCCTGAAACCTCTGCCGTAGACATGCAAGATCCTGCCCCTGCTACTGACATAGGATAGTAGACTTCCTTTTAAACCTTGAGATTATAGCAATGCTGAGTTGGCATGTATCTATTAGGTAAAAACATTACCATAACGTCTTTTTGTTGTGTATTATGTTAATATTACTTAATGATTCCAACAAAAATTTCTCAACGGTTTCCGTTACCCAAGCCACAGGTTTTTACTCCATCCCCCCTTCAATCAGGAAACAAAAGAGAGGCAAAAAACGGTAGACTCTTCAAATCCAAAAAAATCCACCACCCAAACCAAGGAAGACCACGAGTTCGACGGTAGCGATCATCAAAAGCCTCCAACAAACGGTCAGATCCTTGACACTGCTGGCGAATAACAAAAAGTAAAAAATATTTGAAGGAAGAAGAGGGACAACCGAACAAGTGATCCATCAAGAAATCCACTTTTATGGTCTCCGGTATTGCTGAAGGAGAGCAAGAAGTCCAGTCTTCTCTTCCTGCGCACACCCCAACCCCCACCCACCCTCCCCCGAAAAAATCCGAGGACCCCCATTGGTTGGAGGCGGAGCTCCAAGGATTTCGTCCCAATGGAAGAAATCTCAGCGGGGTCGGGAGCTGAATCCACTGGATAATCTTCCACAGATCCGACCTCTCCCGCAAACTGAGCTCTTTTCGTGGGTAGGTGGGTGGGAAATTCCGGTGGCCCGTAGGTGTTTCGGACGCTTGGTTGCTTCTGGGCGTGGTGCATGTGGCCTTTTGGTTGGGTGGTCAGATCCCGTTTCTGAGGGAGATCGAGAGTGGGTGGTGGTCTTCTGTTTCTGGGTCTTTGGTGTTTTGTGGTGCATGTGTGGTGAGAGGAGGCTTCTGGGAGATCTGGGGCGATTACGTAGTGAAGTTTGAGCTGAATTGTTGGTTGGTTTCCTGCCTTTTTCGGTAATTCCTTGGGATCGATTCGAAAGGTACGACCTTGATCGTCCTTTTAGTTTCCATGGATAGCTCTTGGCTTGGTTTTGTTTGTTGCTTTTCTTTGACAGCGGTTTCTCCGGATTGTTTTGATTTGTGTGGCCCTTAGATGTTGAGTTTGTTAGCGTCCTTCTGCTTGCATGGGATTTTGTGAGTCCTGGGGGCGTATTAATGTGCAAAACTGCAGGTCTCCACTGAGAGGAGGCCCTATCTTTTTGGCAGATTTCAACATGTGGAGATAGAGAAGCAAAAAAGTTAGATGAGAAAAATTCCACAGAGTTCCCGACTTGATGGTTTTGGGCAGGCTTATGTTGCCTTTTCGATTGCATTGATGGATTTCTAATTGCTAGTTTGGTAGTAGAAATCGTTTTGAGGCTATTTTCATGGGAATTGTTTCTTTCTTCAATTTTATTGATCCAAGAGTCGTAAATCTTTTTGTGGAAGAATCCCTTGATTGAAAATCTGATTGATTGAAGTCTCAAATCCCATTTCAAGAGTTCAAATCATTGGAAAATGATCCGAAAATTTCTGAAACCAGTTCTCAACTGAAAAACAACACTTTGGAATGGGCTGCAATTCCTAAATAACCTGATTATGGGGAACTGGGCAAGAGCAGGGCTACTTGTAATTGTATATGAAAGCACTTGCTTTCACAGCTTAAGCTAAAACCTATTTTCTTAATACATGACGAAAGTTTAAACAAAAAGTACAGCTACCAGTTTGATGCTGAAAATAATGTTGCAATGGTTTTGACCCTGTGAATTGCTTTTTAATCCATATCCCTACCCTTCTAATAAAAAGTAGAGTAGTGATTCTAGCCTTTTATTTTCCATTTTTATTCCTCACAAATGAAATTAATGACAATCATGTCCTTATGTAGTTTTTATTTTGTTGAATAGTCGAATCTATTTTTTTAATATAACGGGCAAGCCCATCTAGATCACAATCCATACCCTTCTAATAAAAAGTAGAGTAGTGATTCTAGTTTTTTCTTTCATTTTTATCCCTCACAAATGAAATTAATGAGAATCATGTCCTTATGTAGTTTTTAATTTGCTGAATAGTCGAATCTATTAGGCCTATTTGTTGTTTTAATATAATGGGCCAGCCCATCTACATCACAAAAAAGAGAGGTTAATTCATCAATAAAAATAAAGCATGTTTTCCATATTATTACTTTGTTCAATCACATGCATGGTGCATCTCAAGTGGTGCCATGAGTCATACTTGGCTGGTTGAAAGAATCTAGATTTTTCTTGACACAAAACCCTCGATAATGCTTATCCCATTACTTGCACCATCAACCAATATTATATTTTCTTGAATTTTTATCCCTCGTAACTGAACACAATGAGAACCATGTTCTTGTGTAGGGCCAATTTGTTTCACTACAATGGCTCAACCCATTTATGTCACAAAAATGAGGATAATCTATCATTCAAACAATAAAGCATGTGTGGTTAAAACATTAAAATTTTTTTCCCAAGATTCTAACTACAAAAGCAAAAAGATAAGAAAACACAAATGCTAAAATTAGAATTAATATTGGAAATAGTAGACATATGCAAAAAAAATATAATCATGGACCCAAATTTACAAACATATCCTTGAACCATACTCTAATGGCAAAATCTAATTGCAAGCATAAACTTCGTTAATTGAAATAGTGAAGGATAACATGGATGTAGCTGTAATACCATATAAGAGAAAAAGGGAAGAAGAATAGGTGGACTGAGGTTGCTGCTGCTGCTCTCACCTCTTGCCACCACAACACCTCCTAAAAAATTGCAATTCCATTAACATGGCCTCTCCATATGAGGGTCTCAAAATTTGTTAAAGTTTAGTAAATTACATTCATCAGACCTAAATGTGTCCAAAGGGTAAAAAAGCTCAAATATTCTGAAATTAAGATGTATATTGTAGAATATATAATAGATTGAATGGTGGTATGTTTAGATTCTAAAATGTTTTAGAAAAAATATAAAGAAATATTCTCAAGTAGCCATATTAGCTACTCTAGCCAAGATGTATATTCTTTTTCTGTAATATTTATGTGTACAAGATGGCTTTCATTTCCATTAAGTCGCCACATTCGTATGCATGTGCATGTAGACTAGTATGAGTAATATGAGAAGTTTTTTGTCAGTACTTTTGGTTTAGAGCATGGTATTATTCTATTAAATTTATTTTCAGCAATATATTTACTCAGAAATCAGATTATTGCTGAGATTAATATCTAGAAGACTAGCTTGGGACTTTAGATTTGGACTTTGAAATCCTTGTTTCTGATACAGCCCTACAGAATGTAAAATTTGAACATGCTATCTTATCTTCCTGATGCGAATGGTAATGCTTCCAGTGATGGTATCCAGCTACCCAACTGTTAGGCTTGAATATTTTGTTACATTGTACCCCTAGTTAAGCTTTGCAAGACTTTTTCAGTTTGCCTATTGAGGAGCTCTTAGAAAAAAGTTATTCTTCAATATTGTCTGAATATAAATCAAACAAATCTTTTGCTGATTATTTCATCTCAGTGGTCGGTGAGGACAAAACAACAGAAACTAACGGGACTGGTAGTTTTCTAAAAGTAAGGTTAACAAAAGTGAGATCAGCTTTTTCCTGCAACTCCTGCAGTGTGGTGGCCAATTCTCATGCCAACATCCAATATCAACCTATGAGTTATGTTTTTCAAATTTCCTGAATGGCTGAACAACCAAACATGGAAGTCCTAGAATTTTTTCTTTTGGTCCATATACCCATAAATCTTTTTTTTCCCCCTTCTCATTGCTAGTGCATTTTGTTTGTGTCAGTTTTGAGCCTAGTCTTGCTAATAGTAAACTAGAACATCCTTGAGGTCTAGGTGGAGAACCGTAACATGTTCGCTAAACTGCAGTATTTCTAGCTCTAAACTTTATTACCATCAACAAAAAAGGCAATCTTAAAGAGTTTAGCTTCCCTGAATCTCTTGATGTAGTCTCATAGATTTACTGCGTATAGATTTACTGTGTATTGGATGGTGGTGTTTTTCATACAATCATATCGCTTGAAGATGAAACTTCCAGTGTTTGTGTCTACAATTTTCATGGGCGGGCTGCTAACCAGACACAATTTTTCTCATTTTGTCTCTAGCACCTTGAGATGGACTCTGATTCTCAACCAGTAACAAGCCGGTCTACTCCAGTAGATCTTGAATCAGAGAATGGTTCTATTCACCAGTTTGACCAGCCTGATGCCCGTTGCATTTTCTGCAGAAGAGCTTTTCTGCTGGAAACCGAAACAAGTGAAGGGTTTGAAACAATATTCATTTGCAGAGATTGTAAGCTTGCAGTACTCGACGACGTTGACACAGACACAAGCACAAGAGAATCTAGTCAAAGAAGGCCACAGAGGTGGGCAAGGTCTGTTAGTTCAGAATCAATTGAGGATATGTTCTCACAGCAATTCACAGAGCTTATTGGTCTAGTAAGGCATAGTCATGAGACACAGCAGCGTACAGGCTATAACTCTAGTCAAAACAGGTCTAGAAGGTGGCGTCGACCACCACTTTCTGATCATGGCAGTGAGAACCTTGAACAAGTTGATTTGTTATTTGGAGAGAATGATTCTATCATCAGTTTCAGCAATGGGGGTGAATCTGATGCGTCAGTGGATGGTCATAGTTTTCTAGATAGAGATCTCTTTATTCGACAAGATGATGAGAGCCGTATCAGCAGTGACACTGATATTGACCCAATGCATGCTGGTCAAGATCAATGGAACTCAGATAACCAGGACAACGATGACGATGACGACGATGACGATGATGATGATGATGATGATGGAGAATGGGAAGAAGCTGATGTTAATGAAGGAGCTAGTGGTGAAGATAGACAGGTGCTCTATGCTAGAAATAGTCCAACTGGAAGCGGTGGGAGAGACACTGGAAATGATGGATGGCTTTTTTGGAGGACACGTGATCATGGGTCCATGCATTATCCTAACCTTTTTAATGACATGGAGGAACCTGAGCTGCCCCAGTACTTTGGTAACTCAGGAGACTATCTTGATGCCCGGGGTTTTGAGGCACTTCTTGATCAGCTTGCAGAGACAGAGAGCTCAAGACGAGGGGCACCTCCTGCCGCAGCTTCATTTGTAAGGAGTCTCCCTCGTGTGATTATCTCTAAGGTGCATGAGAAGAATGGCAGTTTGATTTGTGCAGTTTGCAAGGATCCTCTACTGGTAGGGACAGAAACTAACCGGCTTCCTTGTTTGCATTTCTATCATCCCTCCTGTATACTTCCATGGTTGCATACACGAAATTCATGTCCTGTGTGCCGATATGAACTCCCAACTGATGACCCAGATTATGAGGCGGGTAAGAGGGTCATGGGCAGTAGCAGAGAGTTTTATGAAGTTCAGGAACAAAACATTGTTGAAGAGAGCTCGTCTCTTATATTTACAGGTACAGAAACAGGTGAGAATCCCAGATTTAATCGAGGTAGAGATGCTGAAGCTGGGGAAGATAATTCGAACAGACAGCAATGGGGAGGGTGGATGTATCTCACACCAATTGTAAGTATTGTTGGCATGGTTCTTGTTCTGTGGTTAGGAACGCCTATTGCTGAAGGGAGGTCCCACCATAGCTTCCAGGGACATGATTCTCGTGAACTTGCAGGAAGCATTTCAGCTCAAGTAGACCAAGATAACAGAAACAGAAGATGGTTTTTCTTTTAATAATCTCCCATTAGCTTGCCTGCATATCTCTCTTTGCAATTTGCAGAGTATTCATTTCTACCGCAAGCAGTTTCTGCTATCAATGATTGTGGCACACTGTAGTCTCTTAACATGTTTGTCTATTTGAATGTTGTCTTGTGTTCGCTTTCCTTTCTTGTGAATTGTCATACGTATGTTGTGCTTTACACTATTAGACTGCACTCGCAACTATAATTCTAATGCGGCAGTACACTCTCCAGTGTGTCCTGGAGGCCGTGGCTACGTAGTATGTACCCTCTCGAGTGTTGTACGTATCTTCTCCAGTGCCCCATTGGTGGGAGCCTTGTGCGTTATGTATGTTCTCCAACGTGTCCTTAAAATAGAATTTGCTTCTCCTAAAATTGAACACTGAAGTGCCCCATTGGTGGGAGCCTTGTGCGCTAGGTTTGTTCTTCAACGCGCCCTTTAAATAGAATTTGCTTCACCTAAAATTGAACGCTGAAGAAGGAAGAAGGATTTCGACATTGATTATCTTTCTGGATGTTTCTATACTTCCCTCTGAAACTTGTCCCTAATCGCTGGAGACATTTTATACTGAAAAACATTTTATGCTGCATCTTCAAAAGAAGCGTGGAAGTTTGCCTCAATTGAAATATTACTTTTAATAATTTTGGTTTAATGCAAAGAAGAAAACAAACTTTATAGGATTTTCTAAAACACTCTTATTATTATCAAAAAGAAAACGACGATACCTAAAGCACCTATATTAAGCCTATTGTGCGTATGATATTTCCTGCTAATCTTCAGAGGCATTACTCAAAACGCAATGGATCCTCGACCGAGATTTGGAATTTTGAGTATGGATTGCTTTCCAGCATGTAGGTCAAAGGTCATTGTTGTATACGACATGACAATTTGAAAGCACTGTATTAACTGCGATCAAATTCAAACAAAATAATTGCTTTTGATGCGAACAAAATGAGAGGTAATCTGTATCTCACAAATGCTACAGTCACATCTCACAAATGCTACAGTCACATCCAACACAAAAAAAGGGTATGCATGGACACACAGACAATTACTCTAATGGAGTTTGAATTGAAGGTACTTCGGTAAAATTCACATCTCCAAATGATCGACCAAGTTTTCCATTTGTTTATGGAAGCTGAGGAATTTTCCTTCTCCAGAAGATTAAAAAGACCACCGAATTATAACAACCTTCCTCGCTTCATCATATATGTTAACATATACATTGCATGAAGAAAAGAAACAGGTATGCTGAGCACTTATCATGATGCCAGCAATCTACAATGCACCGCCTATATTATGATACAAACAAAAAGATGCACGGGTAAACTCTGAACCAAAATGTGATCATCTGGGAACATCAGAAGAGGACGTTGAGAAAAACAGTTATCCAAACAGTCATGGAGATCACGGCAAATATGTGAACCCAAAATAGCACAGAAGCAGCCTCTTTACCACACCCTCTCAAACTAGACACGGTACCTGTGACAATTTAAAAAAGGGCATGTAAAATGGGTGATCTGTCTTCCACTTTTCATGCATGTATTCAGATATTTATGCCACTACAAGATAATTTCAATATAATTCAAACAACAAATATAAACTATTGGCTAAAGAGGAAATAAAATATTATTTCTAGGTAAATAAATCAGGGAATTCGAAGTAAATGTTTATTTGCATGTTTAAAAGTGTATCTCATGTGTTAAAAGTGTATCTAATAAAATAGTATTTATTACCAGAAAGCACTGAAGTGGGCATGGAGTGTTGGAGAAGAAGAACAAATCGGAACATCTTGTCACCCACTGGAAGGAATCCAAGCCTGTCAGCGAGTAAAACAATGCCCAATCCTGCAGGGGGTACTAACGCCAGCCGTGCAATTATTATGGCAATTGTTGTTCGTAAACCAAGCTTTGCACTTCCACTTCCAGGACCTGAAATGAAACGTAAAAAATTAAAGAGAAATGCCAACAACTTGAGATGCAACCATCGGTGTGACACTAAACAATTTCTTTATCAATTGAAAAAAAAAACGTTTTTTTAAGTGGCACCATCAAAAGCTCCACTACCATAAAACAAGAATTTAATGTGAAGTACATAGGAGCAGTATGGCAGTATTATTTGCTGCATAACTTATAGGCAGGCCATAGTACTCATTTACATTCATCTGATACAATGTTGAGAACTATAAATGCGAATATCCTTTTTTTGTTTAAGGAGCATCACTACAATTTTATTAAGAAGTCATCATAGATTTGTATATAATGATCCCCCAAATGCATTAGATGATAACTAGAACTGTGTCTGACTGGCTAAATTCAGGGTAATTTACCACTCTTGAAAGGGAAATCAATTTCACAATTGTAAAAAGGACAGTAAGGAAAAATAAAGGAAGAGGACAAAGTAAAAGAAATATACACTTACCATCAACAAGATTGCCACCCAAAGCAAGCAAAATGCAAGGAATCATAGCCTCCCTGAGAGTGAGATGTAATTAAAATATCAGGATAAATAAAAATTAGATGAAATGACATGATACAGATTTTTACTGTGGCTTATGTTTTAGTTCATCTAAGGCAATGGTTGAACAATGCTTATATCGAAAAGATTCTTTTTTCTTTATCTGATTTATCATTCTTTTTAGAGTAAATAAGTTCATAATATTTCAAATTAGGTCAGTTCAGACTCCAAAGTGTCCACAGACCAAAGGTATGCCCATTTGTCAACTTAATCAAAAAGCAAGTTAGCTGCAAAAACTAAACTCTTTCCTACCTCTCTATATGCATTTTGCCTACAAAGCTGTTAAATCTGATTAACGTTCTCATTAATAAGCAGCTAGGTGCAGAGAAGAAAATTATCAAGTTGGAAACAGAATGATACCCGAGAATAAGACAGCTGTCAGTAAAAAAGAAAAGGGGGGAACCATCTACAAGTATCAAGTTCTTCAAAAATGGTATTGTACCAAGGACTATCCCAAAAAGCTGTTACAAGAAGACACAAGAAGTAAGTGCAACTGCATACCAGGATATTTTTACAAAACCAATGGAAACTTACGACTATTTATTCATTCCATGAAATCCATAAGTAAACATCAAATGAAGCAATGGTTAGATAGCATCTTTACGGTATACTCAAGTAAGGATCAAGTTTCACATGCAATGTAAAGTCAAAAGAATATGAAATATATTATTAATACACAAAAAATGTTAACAGTTTCAAAAACATCAAGACTCATGTTCACAAGAAATGAATTTAATTTCAAGCAATACCACAATAAAGGTCGCAGGATCTTCATCCAAGGAGCAAGGAATACAATCACTTATTCAAACCAATAAAGTCTTAGTTTACAATCAACTACTGGACGATAAAAATTGCCAATCATAATATGATGCCTAAACCTCATAGAAGCCATGTGAAATACAATTGCCAAAATAAAATTTGTGAAGCTGTAACTCATTGTACTTACAGAAGCAACAATAGGAGGCTGAAGAATTTGCTTGATCTTCAATTTTTCAACAATGATACACAAGATTTCAAGTACCTGCAATAAGACAATGTCGTAAATGCAATTTATCAAATATGAATATCACTATAAATAACTATAATCTTACATTCACTTCTTTCCATGATAATTAAGGAAAACATTCCAACAGATATTTAAGTAGAAACTTTTCATATCTCTAGTTACCAGCTAGAGATGTGCAATTAGTACATAAAATAACATATCCTTTTTTTTATTTTCAAATACTGGATATCAGATGGAACAAGGGAAGCCAAATTTCAAGCTTATAATCACCAAATGGATGTCTTTTTTTTATTCAAGCGTATTTCCTACAACTGCCAAAGATATAGAACGTGAATTCTTATCCTATTAATTTTAAAAGTGAAAAACTTCCAATGATGCATGCCCTCACATCAACTGACGAGGGAAAAATTATAAATTCACCTCAATTCCAGATTTCCAAGCTAAATTCATCAAAAACGTAATGTGGTTGTTAGAACTTTCCAAAGTAACCAAGTAAGAACCTAATGGTAATTACAATAATGGACATCTGCATTGATTATAACAAGGACCATTTTGGACATACTAATAAAACAACTTATCCCTGCCCATCACATCCTCTCTTGAGCTCACTTGTGGATGCTGCATGTTATTTAAGTTTAATAAATAAATAATATGATGATGATGATGATAAGGAGGATGCTAGAAAATACAAAAAAGGTCCTAACTCTTCCATGTGAAGCATTTGACTTTTCTTGTTCTGCTTCCACTGATGCTAGAAATGGAACTTGCTCTGGGGCAACATTACCGCTCACGTTCTTTGTTGGAAGTTTATCCTCTTCGATGTTGTCAAACCCTTCAGGTGGAGGAGCAAGCATCTGATACACATATGTATAGAGAATGATAGCACCAACCTGATATAAACATACTCCCAGGTTACAAAGTTTAGTTTAGATGTAGATTTGTTGGGGAGGTGAAATAATGTAAATTTTGTAGTTGATAAACAGAAACAAAGAAACATACAGGAAGTACATGTGTTGATACACAGTCAAGTATACATAGAAGTATATGTGCTTTAAATGCATATGTATGCCTCCTATGAGTATGTATTTGTGGCAAAATATTATCACACAACAATATTGGTCTACAAATAATTACTTCCTGCAATTTCTGTTCAGTAGATTTGGCATCTAATTACATGAATAACATGTTCTTGTATGTTAGTAAATTGTCCTGGTAAACCAAAATAGAACAATTTCAATCTCCCATATTGGCTGGTAACCTAATGTTAATGGAAACCACATGAAGTCAATCTATAGGAACAATCAAAATGAAGATGTGAACTTCAATTAAAGACAATCAAAGAATAGAACTGCCAAAATGGGAGCATCTTAATAAACATTCAACATGGAAACAGGAAGATAATTTCAAACATAAGACACAAGAAACATAATAATATCAGTCTTGGAAGGACTACCCATTGACCATATGAAATATAGGCATTTCCATCCTGGCTGCATTTTTCGGAGTCACCAAATGGGTTTGATACATCTCGACACAAAGCTGCAATCAACACAAGAGGAATGTTTCCAATGTTTCCTGTATTACAAAAATTTGGACTTACAAGTTTAGAAAAAACCATGTCCTTGAAGAGGAATCCTAGAATCATTACATACAAAATAGGTGATGATAGCATTATTATATTATAAATAAAATTATAAAACCAGTGTTTTGACATACTGTTTGATCCTAGTAAGACTTCTTACCCTTGCTCTATTCATCTTATGCTATGTTTGGTACATTGGAATGAAAATAGACAGAAATGGAATGAACTCTGGAATAAGATTCGGAATGGAATAAAATAGATTTATTCCATTCCTGTGTTTGGTATGTAATGGAATTACAGAATGGAATTGACAGATAATTTATTTCCAATGTTTGGTATATAAGAACAGAATTGAAATAAAAATATAAAATTTGAAAGATTAACAACTACATATTAATAAAAATATCCTATCAATTTGAAAAAAAATTAAAATATTTTTTTTCCATACACACTACAATATACACATACACATAAAAATATTAACACAAATAATCTTTTCTAAATTAGCATTAACATAGATAATCCTTTCTAAATTAGCATTAATAAAATATTCTTGGTAGAATTAAAAATTTTTGTAGGAAAAGAAGACAATAACAAATATCAATATTCTTTGTAAAAAAAATACATACACAGAAAAAAATAGGAAAAGAAGACGAAAAACAAAAAAAATACAGAAAAGAGATAACTGCAGAGGAGAGAAAGCCGTAGAGTAGAGAGAGAACTCACCAATTCCGATGTGTATAATGCTGAACTTAAAATATGGGTATGGTGGCTGAACAATGCTTGCAACAATGAAACCTATAATTGAGCCTGACACTGACATGAGAACAACATTGACTGGAATAAACCACCTGCAAAGCAATATTATCAGAATACAGACGTTCAACTTCATGAAGGAAGAGATATGACAAAAGAAGATGTATAATAAATAAATATCTTGACTTGGTTAAGCTCCGATCTTCAAACAACAATTAGTTGGTTATATATCTCAACTTTCGAGTCTTCACCCCACACTGACATAAGGTAGTTTCCTTGTCATGTGCCATGTAGAAGTTATTCTCAAATTAAATGTCTACATCTAATTGTCAATAACTTTTACCTCACATGAAAAATACAAACCAACATGATGCATAATTGTAAAACCTTGTCAACTTTGTGGATCTTAAATAAACTCTCAAAGTTGATACCATGGCAATGCATGATCTTTGGCATTGTTTTCTTACCAGTCAATCATATTCTGTAAGGTGATAGCTTGTCCCAATTGAGAAAATATCAAGCATGGAAGGAGAAGAACATAGACCAACTGCATACGAATTAGGAAGAAGCCGTACATAGTTATTAGGATTACACAGCATTAAAAATAGTTTAAAACAAAAAATCAAAATACAGATTGTCGAGATTCAGGAATGAACAACAACAAAACATGGAGAGGAATATTAAGGCATCACACTGTTTCCCTTTTCTAACATATTTCCTCTAAACTCTACTTGTCAAGCTCAAGAATAAAGGATTTAGCACCTTATTGCACCCTATTTTCATTATAAACACCAAACAAACACAGAAAGGAAAATCATGTAAGGCCTCACCTTGTTTGACTTTTCTAATTTAATTGCTCCTTTTAATTGTTAAGCTCGGAAGTAAAGTGTTAATCACCTCTTCTCATGTTCATCATTTTATATGGAATTTGTGAGCAATAGTTAAGAAATTATTAGTGAACCCAGTAAATCTAAAAATTTAGATATGAATCCTTATCACTTTTATTCAGCATAGAAGTGCACACGCTCTTGCAAGATACACAATTCCTGTGGTGTTACAAACATAACTAAAATCAACCTTATAAAAAAATCCATAAAGAAGAAAACTTATAGAAGTTTTATAAATCTAAAATATACTTCAGTACACCAAAATCGATGAGAGACCAAAAACAGAAGAAGAAATCAGAAAATCTTTCTCCTTTTCCTTACCCTATTAAGAAGCTTCCTTCCACTGGGTGTAAGAATGTTGATGTACTTGGAGGCCATGAGAAAGCCCATGAAGCACATCACAAACACCTTAGCAATCGGAAGAACAGCATACATCATAGTGGCCAGCACGGATCCACCCCCGCCGGTGTTCGTCATCATAGCCACAAACAATGATCTTTCCATCTCAAAGCTACTCGTTTATAGACACCCACCCTCCGGCCAATTTTCCAAGAGATGGAAACTTTTTCCGTCAAGATTACGGAGCAACTATTACATACTCCAAACGTCACGCAAAATTAATAGATGGAAGCTACGCCAAGAACTAAGCTTCCAATTCAGACAATGGATCTCAGTTCCTGCATATAAGAAGAAAAAGAAGAAAATCTATAAGAAATAAACGACAAAACAAAGGTGAAAACAAATTATTATTATTATTATTTTTTTTGGGTTGTCGTCGTCGTCGTCAATGCTGCATTAGTTTGTGCCGAAACGAATCTAGGCAGTAAGTAAAATTTCCAGAAATTGGGACTCCGTCGTGATAGAAGAAAGAGGAGGAGGACTTCCTCACACTAGACGAAATTCTGCAGTCCTTGCGAACACCACGCATGCTCCGGAAAAAAAAAACGGTAAAAAACCAACGAGCCAATAACACAACGCCAGAGCTCACTCATCATCAGTCTACCTGCGTTTGGCATCCAACAACCGCAGCGTTCCAGATGCCAGTCCAACGGATATTTCGCCGGAGAACAGGAGAGAGAGAGAGAGAGTGGTGATCTTGGCGGAAGCAGGAGATGAAGAAGAGAGGAATCAGTTCTCGGTTCTTCCTCTTCTTGATCGGCAGGGTGTGTGTCTTTCACTCCCTCGGCGCTCAGGCCTTCAAATAAGATTCCCCACCACATCACGGGGCTGTCTTTTGCTTCGCTCTTCTTTTTCTCTCTCTTTCCCGAAATAATAATTCACTTTAGTTAATTAATTGGTGGGGACTCTATCAGTCTATCTGCTTATTAGATATTAGCTATGAAAAAAGGTTGGAATAATTTTACATTAGATGGTGTGAAATTACTCTGCTTATTCCTCTAACATAACATGAAATATGTTTTAGAGAGAAACTGTGTGAAAGATGTTCAAGCTCTGTTTGATTTGGATGAAATGGGAACAGCTAGTGCACGTTAATAGGAATCGGTGATAATTTTAGTGTTTGGTTCGTTCTTCAAAATGTGCTTTTGAGAATTGAGATAATCACAAGAATGTTTCTCGATTCTTAGAGAAGCATCGGGCCGAATTCAGGCTTCTGAGATTTCTTTTTATTATCGTCCACGAAGTTGTGTTTTTTTTTTTTCCTAAGGTACAAGCTTATTAATATATTCAAGATTTTTCAACTATTTTTTTTTTTTTTTTAAATAAAAGACTCTATGCCTTCAAAGACTTCTACTGTGACATTTCAAGTTTGCGGCAGCGAGAGAAGAAAGGAGGGAAAGTGGTAGCAGCGACAGCGAGAGAAGAGAGGAAGAGAAGATTGTGTGGGGCGACTATGGTGAAAAAAAAGAAAGGAAGAGAGAGGAGGGATAATAAAAGAAGGGAAATAATATCATTGGATTTTCATTCAATGATTCAAAATTTTTCAATAGGTACTTATAGAAGACATTTTCTGTACAAATTAGGACTGTAAATGGATCGGATTGGGTCGAGTTATAGGTCTACCTTAACCTTAATCTGTCCTTTCTTAACGGGTAACGGGTCGGGTTAATACCCGTCTTACAAAATTCTAACCGCTATCCTACCCACTACCCATTAGAATAACGGGTGATGGGTAGGGTTAACGGATGATTTTTTTATATTGTTAAAATCTAAATTTATATCATTTTATGAGTGATAGATAGTATTAACAGATGATGGATATTGGATAGGGTTAACGGATGATGGATATTAGATAGGGTTAACGGGTGATGGATATTAGGTAGGGGTCTAAATTTAATTGCATCAATCTTCTTCACAAACAGGCATCACAGATCTGTTTCATACACAAATTTTCTGCATGTACACTCAATAGAATTTTAGCATGTCATTAGTCATATCTTTTACTTAATTGGAATATAAATTTCTATTATGATTGTTTGAAGGATCTTATGCAGCGGTATTACAAGTTAAATATTTATGAGTACCCCGTGCTATTTTAGTTTCCCAAAGGAATTTTAGGTGATATTCCAAGAAGATTGATGTCAAGCAACTAAAAAGTTAGATGCTGAGTACTGGGGAAATTAGAATCCAGGTTCAAATGATTGTAAGAGGGATAGAGAAGAGAGACCCACTGGAGTGATCACAAGCTGATATAAATATTGATCGTTGAAGTAAACCATCAGGCTGAGATCAGAAATTTACATTAAAAGAATCAACAGCTATTTCATTCTCTATTTCAATTTAGCATACACATGGTAGACAAAACTAATACCTGAAGTCTTAGAATCAATTCCTTCTACTCCAAATTGTAATGTCCGACTGAAACTTCTATAAACAATGGATTCCAATGGATTTCGAGTTCCTGCCATGTGGGCTCTCTGTAAATTCCCTAGGAAAGAAGAGCTTGAGAGAAGAAGGCTGGACAGAGAAAAAGGTGGGTCTTCCAACTGATCCTTTCCTGGAGGAACTGGGAGGGCACTGGATCGGAGGATCGGGGGACGCCGGACGTCGGATTGGGGGACGCCGCTGCGGGCTGCGGGAGCGGGAGTGCGGGAGTGCGACCGTGCGGGAGTGCAGCCTGCCGTCTGCGGGTAAATGTTAGGTTAAAAACTTAAAACAGGAAATGGTTTGTGTAGGTGCCTATAGGAAAATTTTCCTGTAGGTATCCCATTTGTTTTAGTTTTCTGTTTTTTAAAATAAAATCTAATTATATAATTAGTTAATCTATAATATAATCTACTATGTGTTAAGGTTTCATCCTATTCTGAGTTATATTCACCGTTAAATTTTAATCTAAAATTTAAGGGT
>JAMKQA010043233.1:0-20070 GCA_024699735.1 Posidonia australis
CTCCAATAATCAGGCCATCTTTCAAAATAAATTGAAAACCCTCAAAGATGAGCATTTTACCTTGTTACAAGAACAAGAAATATATTGGAAGCAAAAATCTAGGATTCAATGGCTCAAAGAAGGTGACCTAAATACAAAATTCTTTCATAATATAGTAAAACAAAGAAGGAGAATAAATATAATTCACTCTTTAAACATTAATGGTATTCCGGTACAATCTTCATTTCTAATTTCCAAGGAGATAGAAAATCACTTTATCTGGCAATTCAACAAGCCAAGCAGAATAATTCCCTCTCTTGACTGGGATACATTAGTGCCCAACAAAATCCTCAACCCAGAACTTTTGGAATCCACTTTTACTATGGAAGAGATACACAGAAATGTTGGCAATTTACCTGGGGAGAAAGCCCGAGGTCCAGATGGTTTCTCTTTGTGTTTCTTTCAACAATTCTGGGAAATCGTGAAGGACGACATCTTAAACATCTTCCACAATCTTTATATTACTTTTGATCTAGATTTTCTGGTCCACATTAATCAAACTTTTATTTCTCTTATTCCCAAAAAAGAGGGTGTTAAAGAGGTCAAGGACTTCAGACCTATAAGTTTAGTTAATAGTCTTTACAAGATTATAGCAAAAACACTAGCATCAAGATTTTCTCCTGTCCTTAATATAATCATTGACAATTCTCAATGCGCATTCCTTTCAGATACATAGGTGACTGATTCCTAGTGGCTCAGGAGACTATACACTATATGAAATTGAATGGAATTCTAGGTCTTATTCTTAAACTGGATTTTGAGAAGGTGTTTGACAATGTTAATTGGGAATTTCTTCTAGAGGCCCTTAAAGGCTTAGGTTGTGGGCATAAGTAGATCTCTTGGATCAAAATGTGCATCTCATATGCTAACTTTTCGGTCTTAGTTAATGGATCTTCCAAAGGATATTTCAAGTCAACAAATGGATTAAGACAAGGTGACGCCCTCTCCCCTCTTCTTTTTATTGTGGTCACACATGTCTTGAACAGAATGCTAGCTCTAGCATTGGACAATAATCTAATCTCTAGGATACAATTACCAAATAATGGTCCAAATATAATGAATATACAATACGCTGATGATACTATCCTATTTTTAGCGGCCACTGAGGATAATTTAATAAACATTAAGAGAATACTATGTTGTTTCCAGTCATGTTCAGGATTAAAAATTAATTTCCATAAATCCTCTATCACTGGCATTGGAATTCAAGAAACCTTTACTCAGAGAGCCTCCCATATCTTGGGGTGCCAAATTGAGAATCTCCCTATAAAATATTTGGGACTTCCTTTACACTTCAGGAAACCCAATTATCATGATTGGTTGCCTGTTATTGAGAAAATCTCAAAAAAATTATCTCTTTGGAAAGCAAAATATTTATCACTTGGAGGTAGACTTACCTTGGTAAATGCAGTTTTATCTGCCATTCCTACATATTACCTTTCTATTCTACACCTACCAACCAGAGTGGAGAAAGCTATTGACAATTTCAGGAATAGATTTTTATGGAACTCTCTCTCTTCTACCACAGCTTGCCATTTAGTTAAGTGGAAGTCTCTTTGTAGATCTAAGGAACAAAAAGGATGGGGAATTATCTATTTAAAAAATTTCAATATGACTTTGAAATGTAAACTACTTTGGCAATTTTTATCTAATGCTTATTCTCTGAAATGAAAAGACATTATTAGAGCCAAATATTTAGCAAGGAGAGGTCCAGGTGCTATACTTAATGTCTCCAATACTAGATCATCACCTCTCTGGTTAGAAATCAAAAAAAGTTTTGATATTACAAATGGTTTTACCTTGTTTCATATAAACAATGGGAAAAACACTATCTTCTGGGAAAACAGATGGTGGAATGGAGAAAAACTCAAAGATATCTTACCTGATATCTATAGGAGGACAAAATTTAAACAAGCCTCTGTTACAAAAGTTGTTCAGACCATTAACACCAATTCCAATAATCTTTTCTATAACCATTTAACTCATACTGATTCTAGAACTCTTCATTCTCAATTGGATATGTTAGTTAGCATTATCTCCAATGCAGGGTTAAATGCGGAGGAAGATACTGTTATTTGGAAACCTACCAATTAGAATTTCACTGTTAAATCATGTTATGCTAAGTTAAATGATGGCGGTCTCAGATTTAAGTATTTTAGGGAAGTTTGGAAATGTTGGGTACCACTCAAAATTAAACTCTTTTCGTGGTTGGTTGTTTGCAACAAAATTCTGACCAAAGATAACCTATGTAAAAGGGGATGGATTGGTTCCACTTTATGTATTTTCTGTAATAAATCTAACGAATCTGCTATGCATCTCTTCCTATATTGTCCTTTTGCTTATTCCATATGCAATGCTTTTACATATATCCCTTTGTACCCTGCTATTCTCTCAATAGTAGATTTATTTCATATTCCGCCTGTGTTAAAATTTGAAATGTCTTTAATAAGTTCTCATACTTTTGTGCAAGTTTTACTTTGGTCTATTTAGAAGGAAAGGAATAATAGAATTTTTAGGGGACTTCTCAGAAATAGTATTATGATTGTTAATAATATTATTTCCTTGACTCACTGCTGGATTGAGTGTTTGGGTACAGGTTTTGAAAAAAATGAGGTTCTACACTCCATTACGTCTTTCCAGCAGAATAGAGATATGGAAATTGACCCTTTGGCTCCAAACAATGACCAACAAGATTGGGAACAAAATACATCCACTCCTGCTCTCGTGGAGGAAAATCCCTTGTAATGGCTAACTTTCTGTTGACCGATGGAACTTCCTTATTCTCAGACTTTTTTTCGACTTAATGCATTTTGGTCATTTTGTTCCTTAATAGCTGGAACTAAGATTCTGTAATATTTTCTCAGTACATTACCTTTATGATGTTATGTATTGAATTAAATGAAAATAGAATACCATTTACAAAAAAAAAAACATTAATTTGCATGGTTAGAACATTCTTGTTCCGGCAAAAGATTGGTGCCTGTGGTTGAACAAAAATGATGCTATTTTTAGATATCATAGTAGAACTATATCTTCAATAATTCATTAAATCTTGCATCTAACTTCTTGTTAGATATTTCATTAAATCTTGAGCTTAGTGAGCCTAATCCCAATCCTGCTGCATTTGGCGCATAATCTGTGACATTGAGGAAATAGTTGAGTCCTGTCCAGTACTAATCTTGATCCTCCTATTCTCTGTGGAGGCCTGGCATTTGTATTTTTGTATCCTTCGTAGTAATACTCATGACTAAGTATAATTTCTTATATATAATCGTTACCGTTTACAAACAAAAAAACACAACGATATGTTCCACTAGTATTAACTATTAACGATATGTTCCAGAAAAAGGTTACATAGGGCCAACAATCTAATTTTGTGGAATCCCAAAGTTAATCCCTCCTCCTGTGTGTGAAATACCATGTCGGGACCTCGGTATCTTTTCAGAAAAACTGGAACAATTAAATAAGATTTTTGGAAGATCAAATATACACAGAATATACCCACCAAAATTTTGCTCCAATTGTTACTTAGAGCAGAGCATGATAACAAACGGATATTATTAAGGTAAGTAGCTTACAAAATTACAGTATCATCTCTTTGCAGCATCCTCCTAATAAACAGCATCTCTTCGAATCCCCACTCGATTCATATTAAAGTCATTTCACATGGATATCAGAAACGCACAAAAAACAGGAACAAACAGGTCTCTCTCTCTCTCTCTCTCTCTCTCTCTCTCACTTGCATGCAATGAAAGATGTTTTTACCTTTCAGTATGCTGTTGGTACTGAAAGGTAAAGTATCTTCATTGCATGCACAGATGTCATCGAATCTAAAGGGACCAAACACCACTCTAGCAGTCAAATAGTTCGACGAACATCGGGATCCAACTAAATGCACACAATTAAACGATCTTACAGAAAAAAAATTGACGTTCCAACTTCCAAAAATCCATTGATATCACTCCAAATTCAAGTTCCCCAGACGACGAAACGACCCTTCCTTCCACCCATTGGTTTACCGGCCTTCCACGTCTCGAGCAGTCGAGCCTTCAGTCTCCCGTGAAAAAAAAATAAAAAAATAAAAAGAACTTCTCCAGCCTCCATTAACCATGGAGTTTTTATTTAATTTGAAAGTTTTTACATCGTTGGAATTCGAACCATTGCTACCCACTTAGAACAATAATCACGTACCAAACCACGGAGATCACCAGTAGATCACTGCAAAAAAAAAAAAACTGAAGAAATCTCTGGTTCTCCTCTTCTCTTTGGCAGACCGAGGCCACTCAGACACTGCCCAAGCCATCATACACGTGTCTCGTGCCCAACCGTTGTTCCTCTCTGTGCATTGGCCTTTTTTCATCCTGTAGAGTGCAGAAGACCTGAAGCGCCCATTTAGGACCGGTACTCCTCCTATAGAGACAGAAACGGTGAGTGTGAGGATTGAGTTGAATGAGAGGCTAGGATTTGGTAGAACTCTTGAGAGGGTAAACCCCCTTAGAAACCCCTTATCCTTTCCTCTCTTCTCTGTACAAGACTCCCTCCTCTCTACCCTTCTGTTCTCCATTCCGTCTTCTACTTCCACAGAGAGGCTTTTCTGTTTGTGGTTGGCCACCTTCAGAACTCTTTCTCATCATGGCTCCAAAGGGTGGAAGAGGCAAGGGAGGCAAGTCAAAGGGGGAGAGGAAGAAGAAGGAAGAGAAAGGTCGGTTGGTTTTGATGGAAGTCTTTCTCATCTCCTTCTTCATGCTTTGTTGGTGATAAGAAAAGTATAGAGCTCTTTAACCTCACCATCTTGTGTGTTTGTTCTTTCTTTTTTTGGGGGATGGAACAGTTGTGCCTAGTGTTGTTGACATAGCAGTCACAACTCCATGGGGCACACAAGTAGTACTCAAGGTGAGAACAGCTCCTCAAATTTGTGGGTTCTGTCTCTTTCTTGGGTCTGTTTTAATTTGTTGAACTTTTGATTGGTGAGGTTTGTTGGGTTTTTGATATTTTTTTGGCTGTTGATGATATATGCAGGGGATATCTACTGATAAGATCATAGATGTGAGGAGGTTGTTAGCATCCAATGTAGAGACCTGCCACCTCACAAGCTATTCACTGTCCCATGTGGTACGTGTGTTCTTTCAATGACTACCATCTTCAAATTCAAGAAGAAGATGTTGTTTGTTTACATTATGGGCAGACACAAAGGCATGACAGAATTCCCATTTTTATTTTTTGGGCAATCATCTTTGGAATCATATTTTCCTGATCAAGTCGAAAGTTTTCAAGTTTTGAATTGGGTTGTTGCAGGTGAAAGGACAGAGATTAGGTGACGGCGTGGATATCACTTCTCTCAAGCCTTGTGCTCTGAAGATTGTTGAAGGTAATCGTAGATGCACTTGTTCTGAAAAATTACTAGTACTATTTAATTAGTGATTCAATTCTGTTTTGTAAGTATCGAAAACTACCAAGTTCAAGTCCTTAAGCACCTCGTGGGTTACTGTAGATGAAACCAAGGAATCAAATCTGTGTGATAAAATGTAAGAAGGGATTACTATCCATTGGATAGGTGGATTCGGAGGTGGCTTTTCTAATTGCGTGGATGACATCCTTTTGTCATATTCCTTCTCCCTTGTAAATAGCAGCAAGCCGTCCATTGAAGAATTGAAGAACAGAAAATTATTTTTTAATAAATGGACGGACAGTATTGATTAGAGAAAACAACAGAAAACAGGCACTGTTGCATTATTAGTTCACTCTCCTGAAAACATTGTTGGCTTTAGTATAAGACTATTTGTGTTGATAAAGAAAGTCCCATTTTGCCACCAAGTCTGAAAACAGGCACAGTTGCTTGCTTTGTTTCCCAACCTACTCTCCACACGTGTGCAGAGGATTATAGGACAGAAACTTCATCCCTGTCGCACGTGCGAAGGCTGCTGGACATCGTCGCCTGCACCACGTCCTTCACCGCCGGAGCAAAGCAGAAGTCCAGAAAGCGGAACACCACAAATGCCAAAATACCATCCATGTCCTATCCACCACCACCTCCTCCCTCCACCGCCTCCGATGACAACAGAGGTCCGGCGCCGGCGATCTCGGAGAAGTTCGACATGGAGGCGATCCAGCCCGCCCCCAAGCTCAGCGAGTTCTACGAGTTCTTCTCCTTCGCCCACCTCACCCCTCCCGTCCAATGTGAGTATCGTTTCAATATTCTGTGATTTGGGTTTTTGTTGGTTTTGGAGGAAAGTTGAGATTTTTGGGTGTTTCGTGATTTGTGGTTCTAGTTATCAGGAGGCGGGAGAAAGGTGCTGACTCGGTGAGGAAGGAGGGCGAGTACTTTGAGCTAGAGGTGAGAAACTTTTATTTGGATGGTGTTGTTTATTATGTTACTGATGGATATGGTGTTCAGGTTTTTTTTTAATGGTTAGTTTAGACTTCAGATGTTGGAAGCAGCAAAAAATTGGATTTTTACTGTAGGATTTTAGGTCTAGCGAGGAATTCTCACCCCCAATTTATTTGTTAGCATTGACCAAAACGGGGATTTGAGAACTTTTATTATTCTTTTGAGTGAAAGAAACATCTTGTCTAAGCATGCATGTTGTTCGATGTGTATAAGGGGAAGACCGATTCTTCCTATTCCTTGGGTCCATGTGGCTTACTTATGACCCAGGTGGTCTTGCAGGTTAAGGTTTGCAATGGAAAGTTACTGACTGTGGTAGCTTCGGTTAAAGGATTCTACACTTTGGGGAAACATTGTATTAATAGACATACTCTCGTGGATTTATTGCAGCAGTTTAGTAGTGCCTTCACCAATGTAAGTGCTTCCATTTTTTCCCCTCTGGAAATATTTCAAGTCACACACAGAGATCAGAAATTTCTGTCTTCACTTAACTTTCCTGTCATTTCTACTTATTTCATCATAGGAATAAATATTGATGGATATATCAATCTTTGAATTGTATGCAGGCTTATGATTCCCTCATGAAGGCTTTTGTCGAACACAACAAGGTGGCATTCTGAAACTAAAGTTTTTTAGATATCACAGGATCTAATAGTGCATCTGTTTCTGTATGGTTTCAAATAATTGAATTTTTCTTGCTGATAACGTGGAATTTTCTTCAGTTTGGTAATCTTCCATATGGATTTCGTGCAAATACATGGCTTGTTCCACCCTCTTTTCTTGAGTCTGCATCAAAATGCATCCTCTTGCCGATAGAAGATGAGAATTGGGGTGGAAGTGGTAGTGGAAATGTGCAAGAAGGAATGCATGTTCATAGGCAATGGGCCACAGACTTCTCGATTTTAGAAAGCATGCCATGCAAAACTGAGGACGAGAGAGTCACCCGTGATAGGAAGGCCTTTTTGTTGCACAACCTGTTCGTTGATACTGCAATATTTTTAGCCACCTCAGCAATTCGTAGGCTTCTAGATTCTCATTCTTCTTCAAATGGTCAACAAGGAAATTTGCCAAGCTCCATCGTGCATGAAGAATGTGTGGGGGACTTGAGCATTGTGGTAAAAAGAGATGTGCCAGATGCTAGTGTGAAGGTAGAGGATAGAATTGATAGAAGTCAATTGCATGGTATGTCCACAGAAGAGGCTGCCCAGAGAAATCTTCTTAAAGGGATAACTGCAGATGAGAATTCAGTTGTTCGAGTAAGCAAACAATGCTTGCTCATACTCTATGTCATAAGCTTTGTAAAATACTCAATGCAAACGCTGAAGTCCCAATTTCCTTGCAGGATATATCCACATTAGGAGTCGTAATAGTTAGACACTGTGGGTACACTGCCATAGTTAAGGTATCTGGTAATATTGAAAGAAAATGCAGGAGAACAGATGTTGATGTAGATGATCTGCCAGATGGAGGTGCCAATGCCTTGAATATCAACAGGTTTGCACTTTCCTTTCAATATTCCAACTCTATCATTCCCTTGTTTTACAACAAAACTTTCTATTAAACCAGATATATGCACCCAACAGCTTGGATTCACTTTCTTTCTTCTTCTTTTTCCCTTCCATACAGTTTTAGAACTTTGCTTCCCAAGCATAGCTGGAACTCTTCCATGGTCATTCAGCCTTCACATTGTTCTGATAATATACCAGAGGCAAGGTGTTTAACCCGAAAAATAATTGAAGACTGCTTGGAGAACTTGGATAAGAAAACTAACGGTAGTGTACGAAGCATCAGATGGGAATTTGGTGCTTGCTGGGTGCAACATTTGCAAAAACAGGAAACTTCAACGATAGAGGAGGTTAAGGATGGTGCTGATGGCAGTTTGGTTGGACCTGCTATCAAAGGTCTTGGAAAGCAATTTGAGCAGTTAAAGAAAATAAAAAGGAAATCAGACATGGCAGGAAGCATGCCTGATAAGCTTGTGGAAGATCCTACCATAAATTGCAAGTCTGCTAGTGAAGTATGCGATTCAAATGAAATTAAATCCTCTGAGTTAAATGTTTACTCTGAACTAGAGAAACTGATATCTGAAGAAGAGTTTTTGCGTCTGAAAGACTCTGGGACTGGTCTTCATCAAAAGGTCTCTGAGTAGCACACTTTATGTGTTTTAACTGCTTCTTGTTTGTTATGCATGTTGATTCATTTATTCATCTTTTCCTTCAAGGTCAAAAAGAAACAACCAACAATTTTCATAAAGCGAAAATGGGTTACAAAATAATTATCAAACTTAAGAGTACAACTTTGAAAAGTAAAATATTTTTTTACTACAAGATACTAATGATAAAACTAAGACATAAAGTTGTATCATACTACCCTTTACACATTCAATGAAGCTAAAGCGTATACTGAGGTGGACCTTTATCACATGCCAAATTTTGTATTTCAATTTCCATGATTTTATCGATCTGCAAATCTTATTTAGTCAAAGATTATAACATAATTGGAGAAGATGCTTTCCACTGGATAATATACTTTGACTTTCACTTGCACGTAGCTTTGGAATTTGGATGAAACATTTCTCTCTCAATTCTGTGTTACCTTCAATGAGTTGATTGACATTCTTGTTCGATAGTGCCAACGTGTAATTTATATTGTCAGCCAGGCTATTAATAGTCCAGTTTGCTGGCAAACATATTTGCAACTGGAAATACAATTCAATGCATTGGATTCAATCCCAACAATTCAATCAAAAAACAAAATAGAAGAATATTCCACATATATGTAATATGTGTGTAACATTCTAACAGAATTATGGCTTTTGCATTCACATGTTAGTTTCATTCCAAATGTTAGTGATGCCCAAGGAATTATGGCTTTTACTTCTTTATTAATTGAATATGATGTTCCTTACAGTTTTTATTTCTTTTTTTTGACAGTCCGTGGAGGAGCTCACCAGAATGGCACATAAATTTTATGATGATGTGGCATTACCAAAGCTGGTGATCCCTTTTTCCTCTCTTTTTGTTTTTCTTTGTAAGAATTTTTTCAACATGTTTACCACTAATTAATAACTGTGGGGCCTAAAAGGCACCTGCCATATTGTCTGGATGGTTGGGTTGCTTGTACAATAACACTATCATTCACCTACTAGGAGATAACACCATTATCATTCACCTACTAGGAGCAAGAGATGCTTATTTTTTGCACATGTGGAACTCTACACTGATCTTTCATCTTGTAATTTATTTTGTTTGATTTCATAATTCCAGGTAGCAGATTTTGCATCACTTGAGCTCTCTCCAGTAGATGGGCAGACTTTGACTGATTTCATGCATATAAGGGGACTAAAGATGTGTTCACTAGGCCGTGTGGTGAGGAATATATATTTGAATAAACCATGTTTTTTCATGACTGTTCTCCTTTTCATTGATAGTATCTTTATTTCTTTTGTGGATCATCCAACGAACTAGGTTGACCTTGCTGAGAAGCTCCCCCATATTCAGTCACTTTGTATCCATGAGATGGTTACTAGAGCCTTCAAGCACATTGTACAAGCTGTCATTGCTGCAGTTGGCAATGTAGCAGATCTGCCTGCAGCCACGGCAGCAGTGTTAAACTTTTTGTTGGGAACTGTGAAACATGACAGACATAATAAAGAGTTGATCAAAAATCATACTCTCAAAATGAAATGGCTAGAAGCTTTCATTTCCAAAAGATTTTGTTGGAAGTTAAAAAATGAATTTCAGCATTTAAGAAAGTTTCTGATTCTTCGAAGTCTCTGTCATAAGGTATGTTCTTCAGTCAAACGTTCCACGGAGCTTGGTTTTGTGCATCAATATCACATGGCAATCTTATCATCATATGGTCATTTTGAAGGTTGGACTGGAGTTGGTTCCTAGAGATTATGATTTCGACAGCCCAAACCCATTTGATGTCTCCGATATTATCAGCATGGTGCCTATTTATAAAGTAGGATGCGACATATTTTATTGGTTACCCAAGTTTTCATCATGAAGAGCATCTTGTTTCTGTATCTAAACTGTTAACTAATGTTTTCTGTACAGCATATGATCTGTTCATCTGCAGATGGGCGAAACTCTCTGGATTCATCCAAGGCGGCATTGGACAAAGGCAAGCTGGAAGATGCTGTTAGCTTTGGCACAAAGGTCTTTGAATCTGTGATCAATATATCATTTTATGTGACATTCCAATACTTTCTATGTATTTCTGAGTTAAATAATTTCTTTCAAAATGTCAAGGCACTGTCAAAAATGATTGCTGTGTGTGGACCTTACCATCGTATGACGGCCAATGCATACAGCCTATTAGCGGTAGTTCTTTATCATACTGGAGATTTCAATCAGGTAATTACAGTAAGGTTATGATTCAGATTTTGGAAAAATTCGATACTAATGGTTACATATTTATATTGGGCATGCTCGTTACCCTTAGGAAATATTCAACAATTTACTGGCAAAAGATGCATCTTGTTGGACAAAATAACATTTCATTAGCATCCTAAATAAGGCTTTCTATGTCACATCTTGCAGGCTACTATATATCAGCAAAAGGCTCTGGACATAAATGAAAGAGAACTTGGTCTAGATCATCCAGAAACCATCAAAAGCTATGGAGATCTTTCTGTTTTCTACTATCGCCTTCAATATATAGAAATGGCATTGAAGTAAGTCGTAGATGATCATGTATACCTTTTTATATATTTTGACAACTCTTCAATGTATGATAGAATACAATCCTTTTTTTCCAATACATCGGAGTTTATAGCCGAACTGATACTTGTGTCTAATAATTCTAGCTCTCCACAGTAGTATCATTACCTCGTAATGTATTTGAGAACATGTTTGAGGATAGAATTCCTAATTTTGTTGACTATATTCAATTCTGACCATCACTATGAAGCTTGAAAATACTGTGAAGATGGTAAGATGTACTGTAATATCTTATATTTATGCATAGTTAAGATGTATCCAAAGTTCATCTTTTGGCTCTAGTTCTGCTTTCATCCCCTGTCAAGTGAAATCCAATTTTTCATGGATGTACCTATTAATCACCTCCAGCATCGTTGAACAGCATTGTATTTTATTTTGCTGAACCTTCCATCTAATTACATGAATTTGTCATTGTTCGTTTGGGTCCCCAATTTAACCATTTTTGTCTCAGTTTACCCATCTGAAGATATGTTTCCCACCATTTTGGTTCACATTCGCATACAATGAAGATTCTACCAGACAACAATGTTCTGACGATGCACAGTTGCTTCATTAATTGATTGTTTTATGCAGTCTGGTATGATGGTATCAGTTTAGAGCTGCATTACACCTTCTAAATGATTCATATAATTAAAAAATGTCACTTGATACACTGTTTGCTTCTGTAGCAAGATATGGCAACTTGATGCATACTTAGCTCTTGGAGTAGCTTTACATAACCTAATAATTCTACTCATGACTTTCTTCAAATGCTACTAAGATGGCATACCTCATTCTATAGCTCAATTATGTCTTATACAGATCCAAGCATCCAATTCTGTTATTCTTTTGCAACAAGCATGATATAGGATATTACAATAATTATGAAAATGAAAATTTTAAATTGTTGCTTTGTCTTTCTGCACTAAGTTTGATATACTATTCTTTGTTAGGTATGTCAACCGTGCATTGTACCTTTTACATTTCTCATGTGGATTATCGCATCCAAATTCTGCCGCAACCTATATAAATGTGGCTATGATGGAAGAGGGTATGGGAAATGTTCATGTTGCTCTCCGTTATTTGCATGAGGCCCTTAAATGCAACAAAAGATTGCTAGGAGCTGACCATATACAGGTCTCTCTCTCTCTCTCTCTCATTCTCTCTCGTAATAGATGTGCTGATGATTTCACAATTTTTGGGATTTAGTGCATACATGGTAGGTGCAAATGTGCACATGACGTTACACTGAAACTGAGAGCCTTGCAGATAAAGAAAGAAAAACACTTCAGTAGAAACTTAATACCAGTAATACCCCTGCAATCTTTTGAATTCCTTTGAACCAAATGTGTTTAATAAGATACTAACTCATGTTCTAATTGGCATACTTTGTTTCTGTTTGATACTTAAAAATATCATGAACATAGCTTAACTATTAATATTATGTTTTTTGGTTTTCATGATACTTATTTGGATAATTAAGCTTTTATGGCTCATGCTTAGTTATTTGAGTCCAATGAGGTTGTACACTAGTACACGGTCAACATAACTGTAAATCAATTGTCGACTCTTGGATTCTTCATGAATGGTTGATGTGATTCTTTTCTTTTCTCTTTTTTTTCCTATACACATTACAACAGTCGAATAGTAATCTAATGGTGGTTGATCTTTCATACACAGCTTATTAGTTGTGCACCAGTGTACAATCTCATTTTGGTGTAATTATTTTATGTTGATTCAATTTCCAACAACCTTGACATTAATAATAATGTTTCTTTCTATCAACAGACTGCTGCAAGCTACCATGCTATTGCTATAGCTCTTTCAATGATGGATGCTTTTTCACTTAGTGTGCAACATGAACAAACAACATTGAGGATACTTCAAGCAAAACTTGGTTCAAACGATCTGCGTACTCAGGTAGCTTTGTCTACTTATCAGCTACACATCCAACTAAAATTATGTTTCTCTTCCAATTTGAAGAAATAATTTTACGTCCAGGATGCTGCTGCTTGGTTGGAGTACTTTGAATCAAAAGTTCTGGAACAGCAGGAGGCAGCTCGCAGGGGTATCCCAAAGCCTGATGCATCCATAGCAAGCAAGGGTCATCTCAGGTAGCAATCTACCAAACCATTCATTCCTCTTAATAAAATGGAGAGCATTCTTAAAAGTGAGACTTTTGACCATTTCAGTGTAGCAGATCTCCTTGATTACATAAACCCAGATCAGGAAGTCAAAGATAGAGATATGATGAAGAAGCAGCGGCGTTCAAAGGTAATAATTATCCTGTACATCCCTCTTTTCCATTTGCTTTCTAAATCTCATACGATCCTACAAATTCTTCATGTACTGAAAGAACGTCAGGCCTCAGTGCGTTTGTTCACTGTTGTTATCCTGTATCATGTTATGATTGTCCATCAAAAAATCCTGCTAGAGGGGATAATCTTCATCGTACTGCTGGCTAAACAATACTTATGTGACGACCATTTGCTAAAATTTCCATTTTCTATTTCAATTTTCGTGTATTCTAAAATTCAGCTGTTTTTTGGTGCTTTTTCTTATGTTTTAGATCTTGCCATTTAGTGAAAGGCCTTATCAAGAGGAAACCATTGAGAATACAGATCACATGTGGCCAGATGAGAAGTCTCCAGCCATAGCTTCTTGCATAGAAGAATCTACTGTGGAGAAACGGACCGAAGAATTAAACTCAAAAATAAACAAAGAAGAAGATACCAATCAGTGGGTGCCAACTCCAGTGGACGTGAGATTAGCAGATGATACTGAAGAAGGGTGGCAAGAGGCCAATCCGAAAGGACGATCAGCACAGACAGCACATAAAAAATATACAGCTCTTTCAAAGCTTAACACTAGGAATTCCGAGCCTTTGGATTTGAAAGACATACACTACAAGAAAAAAACCACTTCATCGTCACACAAATCGTACTCTACATTTGCGAAATCCATTCCTATTGATAATTCTGTTAGGAAGCCTATCGAGCCTGTAAAATTGGATGAATTGACTGTACTGCAGGCAAAGAATAGAGACAAGTCATCTGAACATGTACACAGTTCAGAAATACCAGCTGGTGTTGTGAGATTTGGTTCAATAGCTTCAAGATCTGTATCTTACAAAGTAGTAGCTGTATCGCCACCTGGTACTGTTTTGAAAGCAGGATTGGAGAAATCAGAAGGAATGAGAGATATAGAAACTGATGCAGAAAACTGTATGCTTTTGACAGAGATGCGTAAGGATGATGATACGGTTGAAAGTGAAAAGGCCTTGCCAGAGGACGCACCAAAGGACAATAGAGAGCCCGACTCAGATGTATCACATGTTGAGTTTTCTACACAAGGAATGGAAAAGACCACTTCTGACACTGATGAGCCTTCTCCTCAAGGTGCGGAACAGGCCAAGGAAGCCACTGAAGCAAATCGAAAAGGAAGCAAGCTTTCAGCTTTGGCTCCTCCATTTAGTCCAAGTTCCCTATTGCCTGTGCCTCATTTGTTCAACTCAGGTGCAGTTGATGGGTTATCTGATGTGGAAATTGATCACCAGAAGAAAGTATCACCTTCACCAGTTATCATTCCTCAATCTGTATCTGGTAGAGTCCCTTGTGGACCCAGAGTACCCTTGTACCACAAAACTGGTTACTCATTCAGCAGGAAGAATGGTTATCTACACTATCAAAATACTGTTGAAAGCAGGAGTAGCATCAGTCCTCCGAGGCCAATGAACCCACATGCTGCAGAATTCATACCTGGGAGAGGTTGGCCACAATTGGACAAAACTAAAGACAATCCTAAAACCAAAAAGGAAGAATCTCTTGGGGATATTTCTGAAGAAAAGGCATCTACCACCAAAGTAGCTGAAGCAAATGGTAACAACTGGAAGGGGAGAAACAACATACAGAACTCCCATAAAACAGAACTGGCAAGACAGATCTTGCTTAGTTTCATTGTCAAATCAGTTGAACAAAATGTGGCTACGCCAAATGAAACAAGTGCTTCTCCAGTGGCAACTCAAAGTGATAGTTCAATGACAAAAATGCAGTATGGAAACCAAACTAGAACAGAATCAGGTTCACAGTTCTCAAAACACGAGCAAACTCAGGCACCAGTAGCAAACAGGAAGAGGAATGGGGATGTAGATGGATTTACAATGGTTACAAGAAGGCGTGGAAACAGGCCGAAATTCACCAATGAAGTGACTGGTTTGCATGCACCACAACAATCTATCTGCACGCAGTAGGCTGAAATCGAAACACTTTGTTGAGCCTTGTTATTTTACAATGCGAAGCAGTGGATCGTGGATTGAATTTTGTGGCTATTAGAGATCTGAAGCAATGACGAGGTAGAGATTCCTCAATGACTGGTTATCAAACAATGGCTATCATCATCATGTGAATCATCTTAGTGGGTTTTCTGCCAATAGGAGCTTGCTTTTTCCGTAAGAAGAATCTCATCCTCAAGAGCAACCATGAAGTAGTAGTCCACCTTGTGATGTTCTTAATTTGTATTGGGCGTTTATATGTTCATCTGCAAATTTTAGTAAGATTTACTAAGTTATTGCAAATGATAATAAGTAAGATTTATTAGGTAGTTATGTAAAAAGGTGGCAAGGCAGTTAATAAACAGGCTATTCCAATTCCTCCAGTTTTCTTTTGAGTTCTTATTTCCCTTTTACGTTGAAATGTTTAAAGATTAAAAAGAAATGCATTATTTTTAGCTGCGAATTCTAATTTGTACTATGATTTGAGAAAGTCATGATCATCTTGCTCTTGGTGTGCCGAAAATCTCGATCATGATAATATGAGACGTACAAAATGGTATTTGGAATTTTCTTCTATTGCATTCGAGGTGTTCACTTTTAGTGATATCGAAATTGTGGAAGTTTTCTTCTTAAAATAAAAAAGACTGTCGTTAATCCTCTTCAAATGCAAATCACGATCATGACAAAAAGACTTGCGCCTAATGCATTATTGGACTTCCTTGTCGACGTCCTCCGGTCCCGGTTGCTCGTTTCAGAGGTCCCGGAGAACACCTCAATGCAGTCAGTGCCATCGAGGTGACTGCGACACTGAGCTGAGTTGTTGTTGTACACCAAGTGAAGGTTAGTGAATTGGAAGTCTCTGGTCTTCCATCTAGTTTATTGTCATACATCAATTGGAGGTTGGAGAATTCTTCAGGGCTTTCACATTTGGTCGCTATGTGTTGCATCTGTTTCAAAAGTGGGAAAGGAAAAAAAAGAAAAAAGAACGAGAGTTCAAACGTTTTTTACATGATTTGATGTAGTGTTGATGTAATGAATTTTTTTTAATATAATGTTGATGCCCTATTGTAATTGACAGAAGTTGATTATCTAAGTACTTGTTTATTTAGTTATTACTCATGGTTGAATGTAATTACATGCATTCAGGTTATGTTTTTTTATTAAATTGAATTACTTGTACTGGAATAATAGTTCCATGTATCAAAGTAATTGGATCTTCAATTTTTTCGAGCAGCATTGTGTTTTCCCATTTTCTGTTGAGACTGTTTGCGTCCAGTCTGTTGGGTCTGTACTAAACTTTTTAAATTTAATCCATCACTACTTTTATAATAAAAAAAAATTGAGGTAATTTATTGAACATTGTTGGTTATATGTAAGCTATATTTTTTTAAAAATTTTCAATCTTTTTTTCATTAAATATCCATACCCTTATTGAATGAACTATGCTTTGTTTGGTAGTTTCTTGTGTTTTTTTAAAATGTTGGTGTGTCCTTTGCCATACCTTCTGTATCTTGTGTCTTGTACCATCTCCGGCTCCAAGGAATCTGAGGCTGTTCCCATTGCATAACCTTCTGTCAATCTGGTTGCAAGTAACTGTAAAACAATAGATTTTGAATGATGCTTTGGGTCAATTTTCCTTCTCATCTGCCATTTATAAGAGAATATTCTCCATAAACAAGACGAGTATGGATCATGTCCGCTCTCTTTTTGTCGTTATTTGGAGCACCTTTTTGTCTTCCTTGCATAATGATGTCGTTGATTTGGGCAGGGAAGGAGGTCTGATGGATCCTTCTTTCCACTTCACTATCCAGAATACATCTCTCCAAGCATGTTTTAATGCCCTGTCAGTGAGATGGGTGGTTTGTGGACGACCTAAACAACAAGGGTTACTTTACATTTTGATACCTAGAAGTATATATTGAATACCATTTTAGTATACAAACTACGTAATAATGTATATAGTACGTAAGTTTGATAGATGAATCCTTATTGAATAAAGTATAGGTCCTGCGACACGAATTATTACTCCAATTAAGGAGTTGTGAGTGGGTTCGAAATTTAATGTATGTAGTCGTAGAACGTGCTTGAACAGAGAGAAAATCACTCCACCAACTACATATTCCTCTCATAAAACGATTGGGGCTCCCACTTTGGTTGGGGCTTGGCATTGTTTTTTTTTATTTTTACAAACAATAAATGGGGCTTGACATTGTCATTTAAAAAAAAAAATCAATTTTCTATTAATTAATATTTTTTAGGTTTTTTTGTTATTTGTTTTAATTTTTTTAAATTTCCATTATTTTTTCTCTCTCCTTTTTTTATGCATATTAATATCCTACACTATACTCGATTCTCACTTTAATATTCTCAACTTTAAAGAATTCAGTTTGCTATTCTCAACTTTCTTTGTTTCATAATTTAATATTTTTGTTATGTTTTTATAATTTTATAACAATTTACAATAAAAATGTCCCTTCTCACTTCTCCTTCTCTTTCTTCTTCACACTTGTCAGCCTTCTTCCTCTTCCAGTCTTCCTCTTCTTTTTCTTCTTTCACCTACGATGAGCTATGAGGACGCAAACAGCAATGACAAGATCAAAGGACTTAACACCAATCGAAGGAATATCAACACTAAGGTTGGACATGAGCTTAGACATAGGGTAGATGAAAAAGAGCCACTTCATTATTGATAACACAAGCTTCTACAACTGACGAGACCTAAGAGAAGTCAATGGCGAACTTCCTACGGACATGGGTATGGTTGCCGTCGCTGTGGGAAAGGAGACAGCTTGAGAGCATGGTTGAGAGACTTAAAGTAGTCAACGAAGACTGGGAGGAAGTGGGAGTCGTAGAAACAGCAGCAAGCCAAGACGAGCACCTTTGTCATTTCATCTACCAAGTTCTCAATCAAACAGCACTCCGCCTTAAAAACCTCCGCCTCCTTCGTTACCTTCCTTATCTTCTCCACTAACAATAATATGATTGATAGTTTCACCCCTCCTCTACTCCACCACTACTATCTCTGTAGTAAGAGAGAGAAACCACCCAAAACTATGTTGATCTCTCCTCTATCCATAGTCCTGATCCAATGGAGTTCAAATTCCAAGCAGGCGACAACCGCCCTCTTTCCCTCTCACCTACCTCTTCCATCTTTGACTCTTCTTTACTCTCCACCCATTGCGCATCATCGACATCGATTCCCTTCTTCAACCTCCTCAATAGTGGCAGTAGCTATCCACTCTAAGAAAATGGAGGAAAAAGAAGAAAAAGAGCATTATTCCCCTAACATGGGGGGGGAGGTGTTGATTGGTGATATTAATAAAATGGCAGGGAGCAATAAATAAAATGAAGGGTTATTTAATAAGGATATGGTAGAAAAAAATGAATCTTTTTAACAACGTTAGTGTTTAAATTTGCTATTGAGACAAAATGAAAGTTGAGGGTACCAAAATGAGTCCTTTTAAACTTAAGGATAGTAAAGTGAGAATCGAATATAGTTTAAGGTACCAACATGACATTAACTTTTTTTTTCATTCACATTTCTAGGTGGGGGCTTGCCCCCATTGAATTTATACATCATTATTCTTTAGAAAAGGATATGCCAATTGCTCTTAAAAAAATTAAATTCACAGTAACTTTTATTTGTTGGATATTCAATTTTACTTGAAGTTGGTCTCGTCAGTATAAGTTGTTAATATGTTTTATTTTGTGGAAACAATCATTATCAAGTTGTCAATAATCTTAAATGTAATTTATATGTTTTGACCTTAGAAAAAGTTAATCGATTTCTAAGAAGTGAATTGTGATTGAGATTTGGATTTTATTAGGAAACGGTTACAATTTCATTGCTTTACAAAACACCAAAACACAATAGATTCTTATAAATCCAAGAAACAACTGAATCATTTCAAAACAAATAAGATTTTATTATTATAATTACGGCAAGACTAGACTCACAATTAACAATATAAAATGTGGAATTCCATATATTGAAATATTAAACATATACAACATTTTATCTAAAAACATATTTTCACACAACTAGTTCCATAAGTAGATATTACAATTTAAAACTTACGCGATGAGTAGTGAAAAATAAATTACAATAATAAAATAAAATGATAAATATAAAAGATTCCAACATTTCCATATATATAATTTTTTTAATTACTCAAACATAAAGGAGAAACCACATAGAATGTGAGGAAAAAAATAACAACTCCGAGAAGATAGGAATCAAGCATATAAGATTTTTTTCATATAATATGGAAGAAATATGAGATGAAAGATTGGAGAAAAAATTAAGAGTTTACATGAATAAAATTTATAAGTTTCGACTATTATGATCTATTAAAAAATAATAATAATTTTACATTAAATGTCATGGTAAAAAAAATCTCTAGTGGAGGATCTTATTTCTCAATTAAAAAATAGGTGTAACAATTTACATTGATTCACCTATGGGAAAGTAAGCACATCATTGTCATATTGTTCTTATTCTTCAACCTTCATTAAAAATTATAAATTACATGATTATGATTTAAATCAGTAAATTACATAAAAGTAAATTATATATAATTATGATGAGAATGGAAGATGAACACCTAAAGGATTCTATATAAAAGGAAGTTTAAAAGCTACAAAACAGCTTAACATTAAACTTAAAAATG